>CABHPQ010191889.1:0-13712 GCA_902168405.1 Peromyscus aztecus
TTGCTATGGTGAAACACACTTGTAATTGTATTGCTATGGTGAAACACACTTGTAATCTTAGCACGTGGGAGGCTGAGGCATGAGGATTTCTAGACAGGAGTTTGAGTTCAGCTTGGGCTACATAGGAAGGCTGTCTCAGAAAAAGGGGTGGGGGAACTAAAGAGATGTCTCATCAGCTAGAAGGCTGTACTGCTTTTGCAAAAGACTGGAGTTCCATGCCAGCACCCTGCTGAGTGGCTCACAACTGCCAGCTCCAGAGGATTTGATACCTCTGATTTTCTTGGAACCTACACTCTTGTGCACATAGCCACATTCACACAAACACATATACACCAAATTAAAAATATAATAACTTTTAAAATGGTGGGTGCAGTAGTCCAGGTCTGTAATCCAAACACTTCGGAGATGGTAGAGGTAAGGAGATCCACGAGTTCAAGGTTATCCTTGGCTACATACTGAGTTCAGTTCACGGCCAGCCTGGGCTACATGTGATCATGGACGTGGGGGATGGGTGGAGAAAGGAGGAGGAGAAGGAAGAGAGGAGGGGGAGGAGGAAGTGTGGAGGAGGAAGCTAAACAAACAAGAGTGATTGCTGAGTATGAGACAAGACACTTTGGGGTGAGATCAAACGTTGGCTTTGAAGCCGCTTCCTGAGAATGGGGAGATTTGCAAGGCAGAGTAGAGGGATTTGCAAGGCAGATCTGCAAGGCAGTGTATAAAAGAGGGAGCTTCTCAGTAGCAGGAGGCAGGGACACAGAGTGAAGGGACTGGCAGGGCCCCAAGTAGGACTGAGTTGCGCAATGTAGAGCCCTGGGGAGGGTTCCACTTCTTGGTCCACACCCTCAAGCTCCTCGAGAAAAATCACAGTTCATATGCAAGCTTAAAATGCTTTTCACTGCTGCACAGAGCGCTCCCCTGGTTAGCAGAGTCCCTGGTTTGGGCTCCAATGATGCTGTGGAGAGTGAAGGGAGGGACGGAAAGGTGACCTGCCACTGCCTGGGGAAACCAGCTTGTCACAGTGTCTACGAGATGGATCTAGGTGGTCCCAGGAAGAATCAGGAAAGAGCCTGGGGTGCGGGAGGGCCCCCTTCATGCTGGAGGACTGTAATCCCACGGGGGAAGCAGCTGAGGAGTGGGCTAGCTGGAATAGACACCCAGCCTCACCCTCCCTAATCCTCAAAAGGAGCTGTGAGTTATAAACACAGCAATTACCCACAGGAGGCCGATGACTCAGTTCAACGGACTGTAAAATGCTTAGAAAAATAGGGGCCCTATAAATGCAAAAATATTATTACGAGCACTTTCCCCTAAAACATCTCCCATCCTCCTGGGATGTTGCCTGTAAGGCCCAGCTGGACTGATTTCTGCCATAAAATGAAATTCAGCTGGTCTGAGGAGCAGGCGTTCTGGTGAGACCACAGACCCTTGAGGAGGGAGCCCTCACATTGCCTTGCTTCTCCCAGAGGAACAATGGTGCTGGCAGCTAGGAGTTCACAGGAGAAGGATCCTGGCAGGCCTGGCTTCCCGTCTTAGGTCATGAATGGTGGCCTGACCTTCTCTGAGCCTTGGTCTCCTTATCCCAATCTTAGGATGAGTCCAAGACTTGGTGTAATCATCTTTTGGAACCCCAGATGCTTTGATGAACATAAAGCAATTTGCAGGTGAATTTACACGATACTGCCTCCCCATCATCAGGGCATCTGTTCCAAGACACCCAGTGGATGCCTTGAATCCCCCATAACTCTGAACTTACACACCGTATCCTATTTTTCTTGTGCATACACACTTAGATAAAGTTTAGATAAAGTTTAATTATAAATTAAATAAAAAGAATAGTAAGAAATTGGCAATAGTTAACAATAAATTAGAAAGATGAAGTGATAGACTATAAAAACAGTTATTTCTAATTTATGAATTGATTATCTCTTAAATTGCCCATTGATTATTTTCTGACCGTGACTGACTGCAACTGAATCCATGAAAGCAGACCCGTGGAGATGGGGACCCCCGTACATGGGTGGAAGTGAGGAAAGCTGTGTGGGATTCTCACACTTCCATCATACTTTAGATACAGCCCAGCTAAGCCAGGAAGGGACAAATGAACTGCTCACAAATGCCACCTGTTCCTAGTGCCCTGGTCTCTGGACATAGGACAGAGTTAGATGACAATGCTGTTCTCAGGTCTACCAGTAAGGTGATGACAATTGCCAGCAGCCTGAGGGCTCAGAGACAGCTCCTCCTCCTCCTCCTCCCCCTCCTCCTCCTTCTTCATTATTATTATTCCTTCTCCTCCTTCTTCCTCCTCCTCTTCCTCTTCTTCTTCTACTACTTCTTCTCTGTTTTAAGACAGGATCTTGCTATGTAGCTCTGGCTGTCCTGAAACTCCAATATGCAGGCCAGACTGGCCTCAGACTCACAGAGATCCGCCTGTCTCTGCCTCCTGAGTGCTGGGATTAAAGGTGTGCACCAGGCCCGACAATGGGTCTTAATTGAAGAGATTTTGTGTGTGTGTCTAGCTGGGTTTCTTAAATTTTTTCCCACTTATGACCTCTTTTGCCTTAGAGATGTTTACACAGCTCTGGATATGCAGCTATGTAAAATATACGAAGCAAAAACTTACTGGTAAAGAAATTTATTCTTGGGCTGAGGAGAAGACTCAGTGAGTCAAGAGCTTGGCACGCAAGCCTGAGGACCCGGGGTTGGATCCGTAGGACCCCCATAAAGCCCAGCACAGTAGTGTGAGTCTGTGGCCCCAGCCCTCCTATGATGTGATGGGAGGTGGAGACAGAAGAATCCCCAGAGGCTCTGAGCTAGCCAGCTTAGGGTATACAGCAATTAATAACAAGAGACCCTGTCGCAGGCAAGGCGGTGGGAAGACAAGGACCAGCCCGGGAGGCTGTCCTCTGATCTACACATGCTCCACAGCATGCAGGAACTGACAGAGCACACACAACTTAAAAAAGATACACACACACATATGCACACACACATAGAGTGAGAGAGAGAAAGAATACGCTAAAACAGTTATTTAAGACATACACTTATGCATGTGTGTATATATTTATGTACACGCATATACCTCAGAGTTTCACCATTTATAACCATTTTATTAAAAATGAAAGCAGACTGGAACGTCGGTGAGATGGGTGTGCTGGGTGATTTTCACTTAAAGAATTGAATCCTAAACCGGGTGGTGGTGGCACACAAATTTAATCCCAGCACTTAGGAGGCAGAGGCAGGGTGGGGTGGGGGTGGGGGGTCTCTGAGTTCGAGGCCAGCAGATCTACCGAGTGAGTTCCTGGACAGCCAGGGCTACCCAGGGAAACCCTGTCTCCAAAAACAAACAAAACAACAGCAACAACAACGACAAAATTAAATCTTGGTTGACTATCTGATGCTACAGGATGTGGATCTACATTGACTTCTTTTTCGGAGTTGATCAATATTTGATTTTGTAGGAGTCAGTGTCGAGCACACAGCTTCACTTAACTGCATCATACCAAAAAAAAAAAATGGGCATTTCAGAAACTGTTGGCAATGCTGCCCTAATCCCATGCCAAGATTCATGGAACAATTTCTTATGAATTTAAATCAGAACCCAGGCAGCAATTAAAAGAAATTTTATCATGGGTGTACTTGTGTCTGTGTGTAACTGTGTGAAGGACAGGGAACAACACATGGGACTCACTTCTCTTCTACCATGTGGGTCCTGAGCACTGACATTAGCTCTTCAAGCTTGGCGGCCTGTATCTTTACCTACTGAGCCGTCCTGCCAGCCCTCAAGCAGCGATTTGTAAATGCAAACATTCTAGCCCAATACAGTTTAAAGATCTTCTAATTGGATACCTACATGCTTAATAACGGTGGTAGGTTTTGTTTTTCCATAATTAAATGCGAGCAGTGAGTGTCGATGTCCTATGGCACACAGTACGGTCACTACAAGGCACAGGGGTTGTGTGTTCAGCACTATCCGGAACCAAGGTTGCGGTGCAGGTGTGTGAGATACCACATAGGTGAGTGACGCCCTAAATACCTTGTATTCATTATGCATTCAATGTTGAGTTAATGTTTGGTAACTGCTTTCAACGATATTTTACGGCCGTCAATGTTTTGTGCTCCCCCCCCCCCACCTTAAATTATACCACTTCATCCAGGCTCACGGCCCACAGTTTCAAAGCTGGGTCCCCAAGACAAAGCACAACCTCTGGAGGCTGGCCGCTGACACCAGCCCATGAGTAGTCCCAGCCCCTCACGTACTTGGAATCCTTGAGCACGTGGCCCCTGCACGCCCCTGGACTGCCCACTGCATTCCTCCCCTTCCATCATTTCCCACGCATCCCAAAGAGGAAGACGTTCCTCTCTTCACTGCATCCCCAATCCTCCCAATCCAATCTGACTGATCCACATTTATCACAGACCCTGACAAGCTCGTGAAAGTTGGGGGGTCTCTGCTGAGCTCTCTTGATGCATTAGTTACGGGATCATGAGGGTGTCCCAGGAGAGAGGGTGAAGAGGCATGGATACTCATGTCACTGGTGCTGACTTTCCCATTTTGTGATCAATCTGCCCCCGACCCTGGGACCCCAGGTTTGGAATCTGTGCTCCAGCAATAAGCATTTCTTCTGGACCCTTTGTGTTGTCCTTTTGGCTCTTGACTTTGATTTTGTGCCTGGACCCCGGACTTGGTTTAGATGTCCAGCATTGGTGGCCCAGGTCCCTGCTCTGAGACTCTCGGGTTGTCCTGCTGTCGGTGTTCAAAGGTCAAGTCAGAGGGCCCTCCTCTGTGCTCCGCCTTCTCCTTCCACTGTGTAGCCTTCTGCCTTGTAGCTGTTCGTTTTCGTGACTGGGCCCCTCCCAGGGCTGTGAGCAATTTAAAGAGAGTGGGTGTCAGACATATTTCATAAATGAATGCATAATAAATTATGATCTGCCTGATTGAGGAAGCATAATCACTTGTAATGCTGTTATGAGTGACAGAGAGACTTATTTTTGTCATCCCTAACTTCCATGCCAAATGTCCCAAGAGGGAGGAAGAAGGGCCTCTGTGTGACTTGCCCCACCTTGAACCAAGTAGCATTTCAGATCTCCATTGATTTCCCTGTGTGTGTGTGTGTGGTGTGTGTGTGTGTGTGTGTGTGTGGTGTGTGTGTGTGTGGTGTGTGTGGATGTGCACATGCATGCATGTGTTCACAGGTGCATGTAGAATTTGACATCAGGTGTCTTCCTCAATTACTCTCTCCCTTAATTTTTTTAAATGTTTATTCTCATAGGGGAGAATGTGAGCATAGTTCCCCTCCCATCCCACACATCATGCGGTTGAGTTTTCTGCATTTGGGGAAATCATAGGAATCACAGTGTCCCAAGAGTAATGGATAAGCCTCACCCTGGGAAACCACCTTTGTGGTCGGGATACCTTCCCTGCCAGGCTCTCTCTCTCTCTCTCTCTCTCTCTCCCTCCCTCTCTCCTCTATTAAGAGGTGTTTATTTTGGTTTATGTATATAACTTTTGTCTGCCAGTGTGTGTGTGTGTGTGTGTGTGTGTGTGTGTGTGTGTGTGCTTGCAGCTGGCAGAAATGGATGTCAGAGCCCCTGGAACTGGAGTTACAGATAGTTATGAGGCATCACATGGGTGCTGGAAACCAAACGGGGTTCTCTGAAAAAGTGCTTTTAAACACTGGAGCCATTGCTCCAGCCGCTTGCAACAGTGTCTTTGATTGAACTGTGAGCTCACTGGTCAGGGCAGGCTAGCTGACCAGTGAGTTCCAGGGTCATCCTGTCTCTATCATTCCAATGCTGGGGTTATAGATACATGCTAGCCACACTCAGTTTTGTTTTGTTTGTTTTTTTAAAACAGAATCTCACCTTGTATCCCTCAGTGTTCTGAATTTGCTATGTACATGAGGCTGGCCTCCAACTCACAGAGCTCCCTCTGCCTCAGCCTCCTGAGTCTTGGGATTAAAGGCATATGCCTCCATGTGTTCCATACTTGGCTTTTACCTTTTTTGTGGGTGCTGTGTATCCCCATGCTTTACCAACAGGCACCTCACCAACTGAACCATCTCCCCAAGCGCCTCCACTGGTTTCTCTGCAACTTGACCACCTTAACACAGCCTGGACCCGGATGAGTCTGTCGCTTGGTTATGCATTTCAAACTTCATCTTAAAGTGGTCATGGCCCCTCAGTATTGCATCATGTTTCCACCAATACATTTCTTCTTTTATTAGTGCTGTAGGTTGTGAGTTGGGACCATAAAGTAAAGAAGAGAAAAATCTCTTCCAGCCATTTGCAGCTCTGAGAAGCAGGAACGGGACTGTCAGAAGCTGGCTGGGTGCCACAGGGAGGAGGAAATGTTCCGCCAAGGTGCCAGTCTTACCAGGGCTCCTCAGCTTCCTGCCAAAATTTTAGGAAAATGATGTTCTACTCCCTGGGAGCTATGTTGTATGTGTCTATAGAGGGGGGAAGTCTTCCCACAAGTATTTTCACTATAAATACCTGGTGTGTATTTTCACTGGATTAAGTTTGCAATTTGAGCTTCGTATTGTGAAATCCTGACATAGGGCTATTAATCACTGTGTGACATTAAGGAGCCATTGTCAACATTAGCCAGGAAGTGAAGGTTTATAGCATATAGAATCCCATCTGAGACGTGGGATTCGCTGCACAGGGACAGGTGACTGCTCGCTGGTTGTGAAGTTTTTCCTTTTGGAGTAATGATCGGTAGGGAAAATGGGAATGGCTTTGAAAAGCTAGTAAGACCGCATGGTGGTGAATGCATTTAATCCCAGCACTAGGAAGGCAGAGGCAGGAGGATCTCTGTGAGTTTAAGGCTAGTCTGGTCTACATAGTGAGTTCCAGGCCAGACAGGGCTACATAGTGAGACCCTGCATTAAAGGGTGTGGTGGTTTGAAAAAAAAAATGACCCGTAAAGGAAGTGGCACTATTAGGAGGTGTGGTCTTGTTGGAGAAAGTTTGTCACTGTGGAGGTGGGCTTTGAGGTCTCATACATGTTAAGCCACATCCAGTCAGACAGACTACTTCCTGTTGCCTGCAGATCCAATATGTAGAACTCTCAGCTCCTTCTCTAGCACCATGTCTGCCTGCATGCTGCCATGTTTCCTGCTATGATGATAATGGACTAAACCTCTGAAACTGTAAGGCACTCACAATTAAATGCTTTCTTTTTTAAGAGTTGCCATGGTCATGGTATCTCTTTACAGCAATAAAAACCCTAACTAAGACAGAAGTTGATTTTGGGGACTGGGGTATTGCTGTGATAGGCCTGACCATGCTTTCATTTGAAGGAATATGAACCTTGGGACTGTGGATTAGAAAAGTACTTGAATGCTTTAAGTGACACTTAATGGGCCATCCTAGTAGGAGCATGGAAGACAGTGGTGCTGCGTGTGATCTGATGAACTGTGGGGGCCGAAATCAAGGGGTTTCAGAGGAGAAGAATGTTAGTATGTGGCCCAGAGACTGGCCTTGTGATATTTTGTTGAAGAATGTAGATGCTATTTGCCCTTGTCTGAGGAGTCTGCCTGAGGCTAAAGTGAAGAGTTTTGGATTAATTCCGTTGGCAGAGGAAATCTTAAAACAGCCTAGTACAGACTCTGTCACGTGGTTATTAGTGGTAACTGTAATGAAGATTTGTCATGAAAAGGAGCAAGCTGAGCAGGTAAATTAGAGTATGTAAAATTTGGGGAGAAAAGGAGCACCAGGAAGTGGAATGGAGCTGTCTTGTGTTGAAGGAGATAAATGGGTTAAGAAATGGAATAAAAAGAGTGATGATCTCAGGATAAGATCCCACTCAGCTAAGGGTCCAACTTATGAACAGGAATTAAAGAATAGCTTAAAACAGGGTGTGGTGGTACATGCCTTTATCCTAGCACTCAGAAGGCAGAGGCTGGTGGATCTCTGAATTTGATACCAGCCTGTTCTAAAGATCAGGTTCCAGAACAGTCAAACTTAGGCAATGAAGGAAACCATGGAAAACAGAAAGCTGGTGAAGATGTAATTGGACAAGGGGGCCATGTTCTAGCCCCAGCAAGCAATAGAACTTGGCAGCTTCAGTCACGTGATTCTGGCTTTACAGTTAAGGATAGAAGAAACAGATTATGGAATTTGCCTCCGTGACTAAAGAAAGCCGCTGAGGTTAGGCATGTGTCAGGGGTGCCCCTGAATGGAGGCCTAGAGAGGACATTGTGTGAAGCTGTGAAGTTGAAGCCTGGATTGCCTTGGAGACCTGAAGATGTTGGAGATGCCAGAGCTGTGGGATACTTGCCCAGGAGAGCTGCCAACAGGAAGTGGAAACAGCCCAAGAGAAAGAAGTGTGTTGCACAAATGATAAAAGGACTGAGAAAGAAGTCAGAGAAACATCACCCTTTACAATAGCCACAAATGATATAAAATACCTTGGGATAACACTAACTAAACAAGTGAAGGAGCTTTTTGATAAGAACTTTAAATCTCTAAAGAAAGAAATTGAAGAAGATATCAGAAAATGGAAGGATCTCCCATGCTCATGGATAGGTAGGATTAACATAGTAAAAATGGCAATTTTACCAAAAGCAATCTACAGATTCAATGCAATCCCCATCAAAATCCCAACACAATTCTTCACAGACTTGGAAAGAAAAATACTCAACTTCATATGGAAAAACAAAAGACCCAGGATAACTAAAACAATCCTGTGTAATAAAGCAACTTCTAGAGGCATCACCATCCCTAAGATCAAGCTCTACTATAGAGCTATAGTAATAAAAACAGCTTGGTACTGGTATAAAACCGACATACGGACCAATGGAGTTGAATTGAAGACCCTGACATTAATCTATGCACATACGAACACCTGATATTTGACAAAGAAGCCAAAATTATACAATGGAAAAAAGAAAGTATCTTCAACAAATGGTGCTGGCATAACTGGATGTCAATATGTAAAAGATTACAAATAGATCCATATCTGTCACCATGCACAAAACTCAAGTCCAAGTGGATCAAAGACCTCAACATAAATCCAGTTACACTAAACTTAATAGAATAGAAAGTAGGAATACTCTTGAACGCACTGGCACAGGAGATCACTTCCTAAATATAATATCAGCAGCACAGACACTGAGCATAACAATTACTAAATGGGACCTTTTGAAACTGAGAAGCTTTTGTAGGGCAAAAGACACAGTCAATAAGACCAAAAGACAGCCTACAAAATGGGAGAAGACCTTCACCAACCCCACATCTGAGATAGGACTGATATCCAAAGTATATAAAGAACTTAAGAAACTAGACATCAAAATACTGAACAATCCAATTTAAAAAATGGGCTAAAGAGCTAAACAGAGAATTTTCAAAAGAAGAATCACAAATGGCTGAAAGACATTTAAAGAAATGCTCAACATCCTTAATCATCAGAGAAATGCAAATCAAAACGACTCTGAGATATCACCTTACATCTGTCAGAATGGCTAAGATCAAAAACACTAATGATAGTCAATGCTAGAGAGGATGCGGAGCAAAGGGAACACTCCTCCACTGTTGGTGGGAATGCAAACTTGTACAACCACTGCGGAAAACAGTATGGAGGTTTCTCAGAAAACTGGGAATTGATCTACCTCAAGACCCAGCCATACCACTCTTGGGCATATACCCAAGGAATGCTTAATCATACCACAAAGATACATGCTCAACTATGTTCATAGCAGCACTATTTGTAATAGCCAGAACCTGGAAATAACCAAGATGCCTGTCAACTGAAGAATGGATTAAGAAAATGTGGTACATATACACAGTGGAGTACTACTCAGCAGAGAAAAACAATGACAGCATGAAATTTGCAGGCAAATGGATAGAACTAGAAAATATCATCCTGAGTGAGGTAACCCAAACCCAGAAGGACAAACATGGTATGTACTCACTCATGGGTGGATTCTAGATATAAAGCAAAGAACAATCAGACTGCAACCCACAGACCTAGGGAGGCTATATAGCAGGGGGGACCCTAGGATGACTGTGGCTTATAATAAGTTTTGGTTTTACTCAATTACTGGGCAAGCCTCAATCAAACATTTCACTATTAGAATAAGAATTTATACTATATCAAGCTGTTAATAGAAAAATAAATAAATAAATTTGAAAAATAAAATAAAAAAAAGAAGTGTGTTGCAGTTAACAAAACTGAGAGGAGTTGGAGATCTGAAGAGCATTTTGACATCAGACATGGAGATGCAGAGTTTGCCCATCTGGTTTTCAGTCTTACTTTGGTCCAGTATTTCTTCACTAAGCTCCCTTCCCTACGTTTTGGAATGGTAATGTATATCCTGTGCCATTATATGTTGGAAGTATGTGATCTGCTTTTTATTTTGATTTTATAGGTGATTACAGTTAAGAGATTGCATGAATCTCAGAAGAGACTTTGAACTTTGGGCTTTTAAACATTATTGAGACTGTGATAGACTACCAGAACTTTTGAGTTGGACTGAATGCATTTTTGCATTATGATATTGTTAAAAGTTTATGGAAGCCAGGGAGTGGAATATGATGGTTTGAAAGAAAATGGCCCCTAAAGGGAGTGGTACTATTAGGAGGTGTGGCCTGTTGGGGTTGGTGTGGTCTTGTTGGAGGAAGTGTGTCACTGTAGAGGTGAGCTTTAAGGTCTCATATATGCTAAATCCATATCCAGTGAGACAGGTCTCTTCCTGTTGCCTACATATCAAGATGTAAAACTCTCAGCTCCTTCTCTAGCACCATGTCTGCCTGCATGCCTCCATGTCCCATCATAATGATCATGGACTGAACCTCTGAAACTAAGCCACCCCATTAAATGTTTTCCTTTGTAAGAGTTGCCATGGTCATGGTGTCTCTTCACAGCAATAGAAACCCTAACTAAAACAAAGAAGTGGGGGGGATAGAGCTGGGGAGATGGCTTACAGCTAAGAGTACTTGTTGCTGTTACAGAGGACCTGGGTTCAACTCCCAGTACTTACATAGTGGCTCACAACAGTCCATAATTCTAGTTCCAGGGGATCCTGTACCCTCTTCTGACTTCTGTGGGCACAAGACACACATGTGGTTCACATACATACATCCAGGCAAAACATTTAATATGCATAAAATAAATAAATCTACCAAAACATTGTAAAGCTAATCTTAACTATTTTTTTAAATATTTACTCTAGACGATGAGGCCGGACTAGGTTAGTAGGGTACAGAGTCCTCGGTTCTGTCACCATCCCTTCATAAACTGGGCATGATGGTGGCATCCATAACCTCAGCATTTGGGAGGTAGAAGAAGGAAGATCAGAAGTTCGAGGACATTGTCAGCTAAGTAGTGAGTATAAGGCTAGCCTGGACTATATTGAGACCTTATCTCAAAAACAACAAAATAAAATAATAATAATGGTAAAAGAAATGTAGTTAAGTAAATGTTTAGATTCCTTTGAAGCCACGGCAGTGATTTAGTTCAGACAATTGCGTTTGTTGATCAGAATGTGTGGGAGGTTTTTGTTGTTCTGTTTGTCTCGTTTGGTCGAGGAGTATGTCTGTCTGTCTGGAACAGAGAAGTGAGACAAACTATGAATCTGATTGTGCTGGCAGTCAACCACCTGATCGTCAGTCAGTGTCCACTGTGCACCCAGGCCATTTCTGGGAGGGTATAGAGCAGATTAAGGTAGCATTTCTTCCTTCTAGGAATCTAGAATCTACTCAGATGCCATCTAGTCAGAATTTACCAACTAATCAAGTAGATCTGGGTTCAAATCCCAGTTCTGGAATTTGGCCACAAAGTGGAACTTTGGTAAATAAATATCTCTGAGCTATATCCTCCTCTGTCAAATGAAGATGCTAACAGCACCTACCTGTTGGGGTGACCATGGGAATGGAGCACATAGTGGGCTTGTTTTCCAGGCCACGTGTACAAACACTTCCCACTTGCCTTAGTCTTTAGCTTAAGGAAGCCCTATGATACCCCACCCACACATGTACATCGTATACCTGCACACTAATAATAAATATTTTTAAAATGAATTTTACATTTTTTCACATTTATTGGCTGCTTGATTTTATGGGTGTGTGCATGCCATGGTGTGTGAAAAGTCAATCTCTTGAGCTGTAAAAGCCATCTAAGCTAGGCACAGTGACATAAGGCCACTGGAAGGCAGGAGCTCAAGGACGTCTTTCGCTACACAGAGAGTCTGAGGCCAGTCTGAGCTACATGAGACCCTGCTTCAAATTTTGAAAAGAGAAAAGAAAAAGTCCTTTGACGAAGCAGTAAGCCAATACTGTATTATTAGTTTTATTAAAATGTCGACCCTTGAATAAAGCATGTTGTTAAAAACGCTGGCCCGAGTGAAGGAATGGAAAGTCTGAATATTGGAGAACAATGGCCGTCCCAAGCAGAAGAGCTTGTGCAATAGTTTTGAGTTGCAAACCGAATTGCCCACTTTTTTCCTGGAACACTTGTTTTCTCCTTGGACAGACTCGAGCCTGACGAAAGTGGGTTGTGACTCAGAGCTGAGGATTTGGCTGACATCTGCTAAACAGAGTGCGCCGGCCACCTAAGGGACACGGCTTGGTCATCTTTGTTGCCGCTGATAAAATCCAAGCTTTAAATGGGACACTTTTTGAAAACTTGTATTTGCCATTGGTCACTGGGCGCCATTCCAATACATAGTGACCTTTGTCAGGAGATCAGTGGAGACAGCCACAGGAGGAACATTTGATGTCATATAATGCAATCTGTTAAAGCTGGTGAGATGGCTCCTGAAAGTAAAGGTGCTAGCCGCCAAGCATAGTGACCTGAGGTTGATCCCTGAGACCCACCCAGTAGGAGAGAACCAGCTCGAGCAAGTTGTCCTCTGACCTCCACAGGAGTACTGTGGCATGCACACCCTGACACATACATATAGACACATGCAATCAGTACGTAAATAAATGTAGAACTAGATAAAGAAACATGTATGTTAACATTGAAGAGGCGTATAATTCACTGAACCAATATTTTCAAAATGACAAAAGACCTAACATTACCACACACACAGGGAAAAAATGATGTATTTAAAGTGCAGTCTGGGCCGGGCGGTGGCGGATCTCTGTGAGTTCGAGGCCAGCCTGGTCTAGAGAGCGAGATCCAGGACAGGCACCAAAACTACACAGAGAAACCCTGTCTCGAAAAAACTATATGTGTATATATATATATATATATATATATATAAAAGTGCAATCTGGGAAGGGCATGGTGGCTTACGCCTGTACTCAGGAGGTTGAAGTAAGAGGACCACATGACAGGAGAAACTTGGGCTGGCCTTGAACTCACAGAGATCCCCCTGCCTCTGCCTCCTGAGTGCTGGGATTAAAGGTGTGGGCCACCAGGTTTGGCTCCTCAACAGTTTTAGAGTATGAAAGGACCTTTAACTGAGAAGAGTGGCCCCAGTTTCTGATAAACCTACTCTCCCTGTCAGCTCTCCCACTCCGTTCTCTGGAAGAGTTTACCAAGCACTTTTCAGCCCTTACTGCGGGGAACTGCCTGCTTTAGGGCTTGGTTTCTATTTCGTCACACCTAGCACAAAGCACGGTTCTCATGGCTTTGGAAGCCTGGCCTCTACCTTCTGTGTATAAGCTGCACCATGGTATGGTCAAGGGGAAGGTTTTTATTGTAGATATGAGAGAGAAAGAGAGAGAGAGAGAGAGAGAGAGAGAGAGAGAGAGAGAGAGAGAGA
>CABHPQ010191890.1:0-31009 GCA_902168405.1 Peromyscus aztecus
AGAGAGAGAGAGAGAGAGAGAGAGAGAGAGAGAGAGAGAGAGAGAGATCTGGAAGAGTCCAGAGCAAAGAAAGAAGTAGACTGAACATGGCCAGCAGACTGGTCATGGCCAGGGCTATCTGCGAGAGAGGGGAGAAGAGCAGGGAGAGAATAGAGAGAGAACAGAGAGAGCAGCTAGAGAAGCAGGGGCAGAGAGAGAGAGAGAGAGAGAGAGAGACCACAGTGAGAAGAGCTGTGGAGAATGAGGAGCTGTGAGGGGGAAGCCTGTGAGCTGAGGGTGTTTAGGGTAGGGGAGGAGATGAGAAGGGCTAGGATGCTAGCGTGCACTTTGAAATGCGTAACAGGTAACATACAGTACCAGCATGCACTTTGATATGCCCATAGGTGCCACAGGTAGCCATAGGGCCCTTCTGCCAGAAGGAAGGGAAATGACTCCTTTTGGTAGAGGGGAACCAGTTTCACAAGTTCCTGAGGAGTGCTGGCGTCTATCTGACCGCCAGAAATCCTCTTATAGTCCAGGCTGAGCCCATTTCTGGATATTTGGACTGCCTTCTGGGGTTTGAGGATGGAATTTCCTTAGGACCTGACATTCTGCAAATGTCTAAACAGATTTTTGATGTTGATACCATCTCTGTTGTCAAGGAATTTGTGAGCTAGTGGGAAGAGCTAAACAATTTTGCAAGCATGTAGAACTTTGGAAGTAATTTCTTTTGTAAATCCTATTTATTTATTTATTTATTTATTTATTTATTTATTTATTTATTTATTTGTGTGTGTTTGTGTGTGTGTATGTGTGTGTGTGTGTGTGTATGTGTGTGCATCTGTGTGTATGTGTGTGCATCTGTGTGTGTATTTATGAGTATGTGGGCCGGCACATGGAAGTCAGAGGACAACTCCCCAGAACTGGTTTTTCTCCTTCCCCTATGTGGGTCCCCAGGGATGGAACTCAGCTCATCAGACTTGGAGGTAAATGCCTTTACCTGCTGAGCCATCTCTTCAGTGCCTAAAACATATTTCTAAACTATCTTATTCAAGAAAAAATATATATGTATTTAAAAATGTATTTATTTTATTGGGAAAAAGTTTAGCTCAGGCATGCCAGCTCACCGTGTAGCCTCAGCTGGCCTTAACTCACGGCGGTCTTCCTCCTCCAGCCTCAGAAGTACAGGGATAGGGGATATAGCTTAGAGGCAGAAAATCTGACTGCAGACCTCTGTAATTGCAGGTATAGGTCACCACACCTGGGAACTATTTCCCCCCCTATTTTTGGAGATAAGATCTCTCTGTGCTCCCTAGGCTGGTTTTAACCTCGCCATTCTGTCTCCACTTCTCTAGTACTAGGATTACAAGTGTGAGCCCCCAAGTCCAGCACAGGTCTGTGGTCTTGCATGCAAATGTAAAACTTCAGCCATATGTGGTTATATTTTCTGTGGTTGCTTCTAGGTAGCAAGGAGAAAGACAAGCAGCCAGCCACTCAGGAGAACAGTAAAGAAAGGCACACCAGAAGAGCCTTGAGGACATTCCTTGTCCCTGACTCTTTTTTTTTTTTTTCTTTTTAAAAACAGGGTCTCATTTATCCCAGGGTGCTCAAACTTGCTTTGTAGTGGAGGATGGCCTTTTTCATGTGTTGGTCGCTTGGGATCACAGTTTGGACACATGTCCTATATATAGATTCATGATAACACTCTGGTCACCCCCAGCCTGTGATGATATGGGTGAAGCCAGTGTGATTTTCGTCCCTTGTAAATTTTGTTTTCTTTCCCTTTGCCTAAATATGATTCTAAATAGAATGAGAGGCCGTGCCTCAGTGAGTAAGACATTAATTGTTAAAATCAGCCATTCTAAGGAAAAGGACGCACATCAGCCATCCTACCTAACCAGCAATCTTCCTTTAGATTGGAGACCCGAGGACATCTGGTGACTTTTCAGGTGTCATCAGAATGTGCATCCAAGAAGAGACAGCTGCAGGATTGCCGAGTCTGTCCTTCCCCCATTCACGGTTTACAAATGTTTCTTCAAGTTTTCCCTCTAAGCCCTCTGCTTGCAGGTGGTAGCACTCTGGCCATGTTCCAATCAACTAATATGTTATAATGGAGTTTTGCCTCTCCCATCACCTTGTCTCTCGACTAATTAATCGGCTTTATCAAGTACACATTGACTAAGCCTTTGCTTGATAAGGAGAGGCAGTGGAACCTTTGAGCGGTGATAGAAACTTTGAGAGGTGGGACATAATGAAAGTCACTGAGGGTACACCCTTGAAGGGGATATTGGGACCCCAGCCCTTTCCTGTCTCTCTTTACTCCCTGGCCACCACAAGGTGACCAGGTTCCCTCCACCACATGCTCCCATCATACTGACTCACCCAGGCCCGAAGCGATGGGAGCCAACAGGCTCGGAATCGAAACTCCTGAAATGATGAGCCGAAATAAAACTTGCTTCCTTGTAAGCAGTTTGTCTTGGACATTTTGTCACAGTGATGGAAAGCTGGTAGCACACTGGGAGAGAAGGATGATGACAGAAGTGTCCACAGATCACCGTCTAACAGGACAGACCGACTGGCTATGAGAGTAATACTCCAAACCGCTGGAGCTGGGCATGGTGGCACACGCCTTTGACCCTAGCACTAGGGTGAGTTCAGACAAGGCTACACAGTGAGACCCAGCCTGAAAACAAAACAAAGAAACAAATCCTGTCACAAGGGCACATCTCACTCTGGAGGAAGGCTCCACAGAGGAAGCAACTTTTTTTTCCCCCCAAGACAGGGTTTCTCTGCGTAGTTTTGGTGCTTGTCCTGGATCTCACTCTGTAGACCAGGCTGGCCTCAAACTCACAGAGATCTGCCTGGCTCTGCCTCCTGCGTGCTGGGATTAAAGGTGTGTGCCACCACTACCCATCTGAGAAAGCAACTTTTGAGATTTTTTTTTTTTTTTTACTTCTAGGGACAATGGAGTCAATCAGAAGAGCAGGTAGAAGGAAGTGTGAAGAAGGCATGTTGGCATGAGAAAATTTCCTGGGGAGATGCTACCATACCTACTCACTCCTTGTGATCTCAGGACAAACCAAAGTATAGATACCACCAAAGGCCAACTTGGTGAACCCTGAGTTTTACTGCAGTGACTTACAGGAATATAGGTGAGGGGTCACTTACAGGAGCAGCCATGACTCACAGACAGCTGCGTCTCCAAAGCCCACCCCAGCGCGGGTGACAGCTCACACAGCTGGGAACCGGGAGCTCACTGCACAGCCCTTTCCAGTTGCTCCAGTTGGTCTAAACCTCTTCCAGGCAGCTCAGCTGGTTTCTGTTTCTTACAGGCACCTGGTCTGGTCTCAGAGCCTTCTTTGCAGCTTGGCTTATCTGACTCTTTGAAGCTTTTTTTTTTTTTAAGAAAGATGTGTGTTGTCTGAGAATCTTCTTTGCAGCTGAGCTAGCTGGGAATCTGAGATACAGGAGAACTTGCCTCAAAACAAAAACAAAAAAAGAAAGAAAAAGCCAGAATTCCCATGAGTCCCTAGTTCTGGTCATCCTCCTGAATAACACACATCTTTCTTTACAAAAGCCTCAAGCAGCAGCACAGAAGACAATGTAGATGGAGCTGGAGTTGTAGCCTGGTGGTAGATCACTTCCTTAGCATGCATGAGGCTGTGGAATCATCCCTAGTCTACAAGAAGGAAGGACAGAGAGAGAGAGAGAGAGAGAGAGAGAGAGAGAGAGGAAGGGAAGGAAGAGAGATGACTGGTGTAGGTGTAGTGGTAGACTACTGTAATCCCAGCATTTGGGGGGTGGAACAGAGGAATCAAGAGCTTGAGGCAAGTCTCAACTACCTAGTGAGTTCGAGGCCAGCCTGGGATACATGCATTGGTGTCTCATACTATAAATAAACAAATATGAATTAGAGGAGGAAATAGCAATATTGTATATCAGAGGGTCTAAAGATACTGCTCAGAGGAAGAATGCTTGCCTAGCATGTGCAAGACTTGGGGTTCAACCCATAGCATAAACCAAACAAACTAGCGGAGGTCATGCCTGAGCAATGACGACAGAACAGGGACCATGAGTTTAGAAGAGTCCTGACACACTTGGCAGTACACCCTCCCAGGCACTCACAATATTACACTCACTCCAGCACTTGTGACCTGACCCTAAGAATTTCTAGTGGCTTCCCTTACGAGTTAAAAGCGCTCAAGACTTCACAGGCAAGCAGATGTCTGCCATAATCAATCTGGATCTCAATCACGGTGCCAGTTATTATTATTTTTTTTTGAGACAGAGATTATAGCCTAGGCTGGTTTCAGATCCACAGTGAGGCTGAGGATGATCTTGAGCTTCTAATCCTCCTGCCTCCCACTTCCAAACGCTAAGATTACAGTGTAATCTGTAATCTGTAATCAGGTGTATTTCCTTGCCCATTTTATGGGGTGCTCAGGATAGAATCCAGGTGTGGTGGTTTGAATGGCCTCCATAGGCTCATATAGTTGAATGCTTGGTCCCCAAACAACTTGGCCTATTTGTTTGGGAAGGGTTAGGGGGTATGTCACCCAGGGTAGGCTTTGATGTTTCAAAAGGTCACACTATTCCCAGTTAACTCTCTCTGTCTCTCTGTCTCTGTCTCTGTCTCTGTCTTGCGGTTGTTGTCTCAACATTCAAGCTCTCAGCTACTTCTCCTGCACCATGCCTGTCTGCTGCCATGCTTCCTTAAACAACAACAACAAAACATGTTTGTGAGAGATGGAGCTCACTGGTAGAGGATTTGACTAACACATACAATGTCCTGGGCTGGATTCCCAGCACCACAAGAAACAAAAGAAACACCAAAAGCCAAGTTTGACACCTTCCACCAGGGAGCCCCAGGGGCCACACAGGGCTGGGGACTCAGGCAAGTCTCACTGTCCTTCCTGTCTGCCATTATGCACTTCAGACTTTCTCTTAGACCTGGAACATCCTGCTTGCAGGAGCCCTGCTTCCCACCCCACGTCCATTCCCTGGGGGGATCCACCACTCGCTTGGGATCCAGGATTCCCCTAGCCCTTTCATCCCTGTCTCTACAAACCTATTCTTTGTCCTTCTGCAGCCTGCTCGCAGGTTTCCTCCCCACGCCCTACCTCCATCCCTGGGGACTCTACCCCTTGGGGCAGACCCTGGTTCTTCTCACTCTTTCCCACAGCCCCTCTCAGCCTGTCCACGTAGGCCATCTCCATTCCCGTCACTCACTGACCCACAGAAGCACTAGGGTCCCCACAGCCACCATACTTGCCTAGGATCCAGAGAGGACAATAGCAACCAAAGAGTGAAACAGCAACCCAACAAAGATGAGATCAGATCTAGACACCAAGAAACACCTCAAACATCATAGCTCCAGGGGCTTAGACCCAAGCACAAAACCACAGACACGAAAAAGCTAAGGCAATATGCTTCCACCAGAAGCCATAACCCTATGCAGTAGGCCTCGAGAAATGCAAAATAGCTGCAGCCTAGGATAAGGACTTCAAAACAGCAAGTATGAACATGTCTAAGAACCTTGCAGTAGTCTGAATGAGCATCGCTTCTGTAAGTTCATATATTTGAATATTTGGTTCCCAGTGGATGGACTTGCTTAGGAAGGGTGTGTGGCCTTGTTGAAGAAGGTATGTCATTAGGGGTGGGTTTTGAGGTTTCAAAAGCCCATGCAAGGCTCATTCTTGCTCTCTCTGCCCCCAACTAGTGGATCAAATGTAAGCTCTCAGCTACTTCTCCAGGGCCATGGCCACCTGCCTGCTGCCATGCTCCTCACCATGATGATCATGTACTCGCCCTTTGAATCTGTAAGCAAATCCTCCATTAAATTCAGGGATCATGCAGGGAGGGGCAACTAACACTAAAGGCCATTTGTGAAACCAAATGGAAGCCTACGACTGTAGCTTCCTAAAATATACACATATATGCAAGAAATCTAAATGGAGTCACCAAAGAGCAGGAAAGAAAATGCCCCAACTAGACATCTTAGGCTACCATGTAAAACCTCTAGTGCCAGGAATGGGTTACATTGGCCAAAAGCAGCCTGTGAAAACTCCCAAACATCACAGGCCGTTGTCAAGGCTATTGGTTACTTTCCACCACCAGATAGTAAGGCCCTATTGCTGAAGACATAGCTTACATATGCCATTGAACACAAAGAAGTTGAGCTGGCTGGGCGGTGGTGGCTCATGCCTTTAATCCTAGCACTCAGGAGGCAGAGCCAGGCAGATCTCTGAGTTCAAGGCCAGCCTGGTCTACAGAGCAAGATCTAGGACAGGCACCAAAATTACACAGAGAAACCCTGTCTTGAAAAAAATCAAGAGGGAAAAAAAAAAAGAAGTTGAGCCGGTACCTAACTAGAAGCTTTACCCCTACTAGCTAGTATTCATGGTATTGGAAGGTACTCTGCACTCTACTGAAGTAGAAAGGTAATCATCAGTGTCTTAAAGCTACAAACCCTGTGACTTACAACAGTGACTTTCCTGTGAGATATTCTGGTACAATAGTGGCACAGATATTATGGGAGTAGCCAACCAATTTCTAATTGGCTTTAAGACTCACTCTATGAGATGGAACCCATACATCTGACTCTGCTAAAGTGGCCAAGAACCTGGGAGTAGATAGATCGTCAGCCCAGGGGAGAACCTAATAGCATTCTGCTAAAGGAACATAGCGCTGAAATGTCTCCTAATGACACGCTGCTATACCCAGTGCCTCACTCAACCCACACTAGAGAATGGGAATCAGTAGGTGGGGACTTACACAGAGACCCACAACTGACAACTGGCAGAGAGAGAGAGAGACTTTGGAGCACAGAGTCCTCAGTGGGATGTCTTCATCAACCACTCCCCTTAAGGCTCAGGAAGCCATGTGGAAAAGAAGGAAAGATTGTAAGAGCCAGTGAGGTTTTTTGTTTTTGTTTTTGTTTTTTCTTTTTGTTTTGTTTTTTGTTTTTTTTTTTTTGTAATCTTTTTTGTTTTGTTTAGGCATTTTTTGTCTTATTTATGTTTTGCTTATTTATTTTTATTTCCACTTTGCATGTTTGCATATTAGTTTCTGTTTTTATTTGATCTTTTTTAAACAGAGAGAAAAAGAACATGAAGCTGGGTGGGCAGGATTATGGGGAGGATCTGAGAGGAAAATTAGGCAAGGGGAGAAACATGATTAAAATATATTGTATAAAAATATTTTTTTCAAAAAAAGAAAGAAAGAAAGAAAGAAAGAAAGAAAAGAAAAGGAAAGAAAAAATAAAAGAAAAGAAAGAAAAGGAACACAGGTCTGACCTTGTAACAAGGGACTACAGATCCCTTCCTGAGGGGCTACAGCCTGGGAGAGTCTTCAGTGGACTGGGACTGCTCACTGAGGCTCACTGGCAAAACTACATGGCAGCAACTCAAACCATTTAATTCCACAAACACCCACACAATATTATAGAGGAAAAAATTAAAGCAAAACAAAAAAAGCCTAGATAATTGCCATACATGTCCCTACAAACTTGAAATGGCAACAACTTGCCTGTAAACACCTCCCTTGAAGAATCAGTTAATAGGATACACAACACATAGCAAAAGAAATCATTAGCTCACAAAACATTTAAAGAGAGACAGCTGCTTCTTGCAAACCCATGACAAGTCCTGAAGACTGGGATGGAAAAAGTGACATACATTTTAAAACACATTTTGCTTTATATGTTTTTCTCTTCATTCATTTATTTAGCATGCTGTAGGTCAAACCCAGGGCTTCACACATGCTAGGCAAGTGTTCTGCCACTGAGCTACATTCCCAACCCAAAGTGACAACTTTCTAAAGGGGTCGGGCAGAGTAAACGTCTGTGAAAGAGAAATGGCCCCTGGCCTTGGCTGTCTTATCTGCACAGTGGAGACATTGTTCAAGCCTTAGGTTTCCATCTTGACCTATGAGGTGAGCCCAAGGTCCTCTCTTGTCACCTCTCCTCCTCTGCTTTAACTAGAACATCCCTGCTCTCACTGGTTTATGTTGGATAGCTATGGAAAGGGTCTGTCTAAGGGTTTCTATTGCTGTGAAGAGACACCATGATGGTGGCAACTCTTATAAAGAAAGCATTTAATTGTGGGTAGCTTACAGTTTCAAAGGTTTAGTCCATTATCATCATGGTGGGAAGCATGGCAGCATGCAGGCAGTCATGGTTCTGAAAAAGGAGCTGAAATTTTTACATCTTGGCATGCAGGCAACAGGAAGTTGAGTCTATACTGAGCATAACTTGGGCATAGGGGACCTTAAAGCCTACCCCTAGAGTGATACACTTCCTCCAACAAGACCATACCTACTCCAACAATGCCATGCCTCCTAATAGTACCACTCCCTATGAGCTTATGGGGGGCCAATTACATTCAAACTACCACATTCCACTCCCTGGCTTCAATAAGCTTGTAACACTGTCATAATGCAAAATGCATTTAGTCCAACTTCAAAAGTCCCCATAGTCTATCACACTCTCAACAATGTTTTAAAGTCCAGTGTTTAAAAGTTCAAAATATCTTCTGAAATTTATGCAAGCTCTTAAATGTAACCCCCTATAAAATCAAAATAAAAAACGGATCTCATACTTCTAACATACAATAGCATAGAATATACATTACCATTCTAAAACATAGGGAAGGGAGCACAGGGAGGAAGTAATGGCATCTCCATGTCTGATGTCAAAACACTCTTCAGATCTCTAACTCCTTTCAGTTTTATTGACTGCAGCATACTTCTTTCTTTGGGCTGGTTCCACTCCATGTTAGCAGCTCTCCTTGGCAGCTCTCCCATAGCTCTGGCATCTCCAACTTGTTGGGGTCTCCAAGGCAATCCAGGGTTCACCTTCACAGCTTCACTCAATGGCCTCTCTAGGCCTCCATTCAGGGACACCCTGACACACGTCTGGCCCCAGTGGCTTTCCTTAGTCACAGAGGAAGATCCCATAACCCATTTCTTCTCTCCTTAACTGTAAAGCCAGACTCACCTGGCTGAAGCTGCCAAGTTCTATTGCTTGCTGAAGTTGGAGCATATAGCCCCCTTGTCCAATTACATCTTCACCAGTTTTCTGTTTTCCATGGTTTCCTTCATTGCCTAAGTTTGGCTGTTCTGAAACTTGCTCTGTAGATCAGGCTGGCCTTGAACTCAGAGATCCACCAGCCCCTGCCTTCTGAGTGCTAAAATAAAGGCATGCACCACCACACTCAGTTTTAAACTATTCTTTAATTTGTTTTCACAAGTTGGACCCTTAGCTGGTTGGGATCTTGCCCTGAGGTCACCACTCTCTTTATCATTTATTTACTTATTTATTTATTTATCTATTTATTTACTTATTTATTTATCTCTTTATTTATTTATTTATCTATCTATTTATTTCTTTATTTCTTAATCTGTTTATCTCTTTCAATACAGGACTTAGCTCCATTCCACTTCTTGGTGCTCCTTTTCTCCTCAAATTATACTTTTTATATTTTTCCTTGCTCAGCTTGCTCATTTCATTATAAATCTTCATTAGTGTTAATACTAATAATCACATTGATAGAGTCAATACTAGATTTCCTCTGCCTACTGAATTAATCCAAATCTTTTCATTTTAACCTTAGGCAGACTTTTCAGACAAGGGCAAAAATCAGTTGCATTCTTCACCAAAATATCACAAGAATGGTTTCTAGGTAATATACTAAAATTCTTCTCCTCTGGAATTTCTTGAGCCATCTCCCCACACTTCATCATATCACACTCAGCACCACTGTTTTCCATGCTCCCACAAGTATGGCCCATTAAGCAGTGCTTAAAACATTCCACTGCTTTCCTAACCCAAACTCCCAAAGTCCAAATTCTTCCAAACAAAAGCATGGTCAGGTCTATCACAGCAATACCCCTGTCCCTAGTACCAACTTTTGTCTTAGTTAGGGTTTCTATTGCTGTGAAGAGACACCATGACCATGGCAACTCTTATAAAGAAAGGCATTTATTTTTAATAAAAGGGGGACCTGTAGGGCCCTGGCCCCCATTCTGGGTAACTGTTGCCTTGCTTGTGGACCTTGACCTTGATATCCTCCCTATGCTAATTCCCTGCCAGGTTCCACCCTCCTTAATGCTTAAGGGAAGTTCCTTGTCTGTGTATCCTGAATAAGGGGCGTTAACAGATTAGATGCAAGATTGTAAAACATCAGTAGTGAACTTCTGCCCTCCGGGGTTCTCCCATTGTGCTGTAAGCCTGTATCTAAGACCTTCTCCCCCCTTCAATAAATGACATTCAGCATTTAAAATTAAAATATATATATATATATATATATATATATAATTGAATGAATACTGCGAATGTAATCTATGAATACCACAAATGTGATTAATATCATGAGTGTAATTAATGAATATCATGAGTGTAATTTAAAAAATAAATTAATTAATTTAAAAAAAAAGAAAGGCATTTAATTGTGGGTGGCTTACAGTTTCAGAAGTTTAGTCCATTACCATCATGGTGGGAAGCATGGCAGCATGCAGGTAGACATGATACTAGAGAAGGAGCTGAGATTTCTACATCTTGACATGCGGGCACTTCAGGAAGTGAACTGAGTCTTCACTGAGCATAGCTTGAGGCACAGGAGATCTCAAAGCCTACCCCTGGAGGAAGAGTGACATACTTCCTCCAACCAGGCCATAACTACTGCAACAAAGCCACACCTCCTAATAGTGCTACTTCCTATGAGCTTATGAGGGCCAATTATATTCAAACTACCACAATGTCATTTGAGGAAAGCAAAGCAACAAAACAAAATGATGGGTTTCATGCCTACTGCCTCTCAGAGCTCCAAAATTCTAGGAATCAATCTAATATGTGCCTGACTTGTTTTCCATTATTTTTAAAAGAGGATCTTATATAGTGAGGCTGGCCTCAAATTCACTAGGTAGCCAAAGCTGGCCTTGAATGCCTGATTCTCCTGTCTTCATCTCCCAAGTGCTAGGACTAAAGGTCAGAACACCAGACATGTCCCTGACTTATAAAACACTCAAGATTCAAGGATATGGGGCTAGATAGATGGCTCAGTGGTTAAGAGCACTGACTGCTCTTCCAGAGGACCCAGGTTCAATTCTTAGCACCTACATGGCAGCTAAGAGCTGTCTATAACTCCAACATCTGACACCCTCACACAGACATACATGTAGGCAAAACACCAATGCATTTTAAAATAAAAAAGTAGTTTTTTTTTTAAAAAGATTTAAGGATGCAAAACCACAATTCCTACTCATAATAAGATGGCCAGTGTATGATAAACATGCTGTGTGTGGGATGGGAGAGACAGATGAAACCACACAGATAAAATCAATGCTAGCCCAATGGTTGATGATCAAAAATTTGGAGGGATAACTTTGAAAGTTGTTTGTAGATGATGACATTAGAGTTAGTGTTTACTGAAAAACAGGTGCTTCCTGGGTGTGGAAGGATGCAGAGGAGACACTGGAGGTAAAAGGACCAGTGTGAAGATGGTTATGGAGGCCGTATGGGGAGCAGGGAGAACTGCAGCCCTGCCTATGCATATATTTTGGAGGATTGGCTGGAAGAGAATAAAAGAGATGCTAGGGGAGGGACAAGAGGAATAGACCAGAGGGGTACCCTCCAAACCTCCAGCTCTTCTGCCTTTGGGTTAATGTAAAAGTTTGCAAGTACACATCCAACGAACAATAAGCTTGTTTAATCATCAACCTTCCTTCTATTATTTTGTAACTGAACAAGGTCAACTGAAGGACAAATGTGTTGATAAGACAGTGGGCAGGACCTCACTGGAGCCTACAAACCTTGGTTTGCACTTACTGGCTCTACACAATTTCAAGAAGACTGGTCCAGGGCTCTTACCTGTTCAAGCCACGCCAGGGCCAGGACTTTCCTCTAGGCCTAGAGAATTGCTTTAGGCTGCATGGCCAGGCACCTTTCAGCAATAGGACTTTCTGATGACCTATTAGCTGGCTCCTCTGGGAGAAGAAGGTCATCTTGGCTTGAATAGCCAGAATCAGTTTCCCCAAGACAGGGAAGGGACTGGGTATCTGGACATAGTGGGTCCAGAGTAGTGGATTCCTGGGCACTCAGTGGCTCACATTGTCCCAGACTAAAGGCAGCTAGGACATACTGGACCTCAAAATTAGTGTCAGAAAAGATCATCATGTCCTGTTGGAATTGGAGGAACAGAGTATCTCAGCAATGACCAAGATGAATCCATATGTTCAGACTTCAGTTTCAATTTTAACAATTACATTTATTTATTTATGTATGTATGTATGTATGTATGTATGTATGTATGTATGTATTTATCATGCATGTATGCACACATGTGTATATGGTGGCCACACAAATGCATGACATGCCAAAAGACAACTTGTAGGAGTTATTCTCTCTTTCTGCTCTGCAGATCCCAGGAATCAAACTTAGGTCATCAGGCCTGGCGGAAAGAACCTTTACCTACTGAGCCATCTTGCTGGCCCATAGAACTTTTAATCTCCTAGAATTCCTGTATGATTCTGGAAAGAAAAATTCAATACTAAGCTCCTCTCCTGGAAAAGGGATGCTTAAAGTCAATCTAACTTGCCCTGGAAAGATAAGGAGACTTGATAAACCTTGTGTCTAAATACTATGGAACAAATGCTTGCTGCTATGATGACTGAAGCACGTGTGTAAAACATGACCAGACCTGCATTTGTAAACGACCGTTTTGGCTGTCGAAATCAGATGTCAGAAAGGAGAGACTGTCTTGGGGGAGACCAGTCCAGAAGTCATTATGGTACGCTAGGAGAGTGGAGACGGAGACATGGAGTTGTTTTGGAGGCAGAATTAGCTGATCTTGCAGACAATGAAAAACAACAGCTGGTGTGTGGCACAGGCGAGGCGGAGGCAGGAGGATTAACAGTTCAAGGCCAGCCCAGGCTGCAACTTGACAGCTCTGCTCCAGGCCTCACCAGAGAAGCCCCAGGGGTCCACACAGTTCTTGGTGAATTATTCAGCGCAGTCATAGATCCAGGAGTCCCAACACCAGTCTCCAGGCCCAGGGTGGAAGCACCAGGGGATATCGCCCAAGGATGACTGGATTCACCCCACCTTTCATGAGGTGTGTTCCTGTCAGGTAATGTGGCAAGACTTGTTTTTTTTTTTTTTCCTTTTCAAAAAACGAGCACTGGAGAGGTGGCTCAGCAGTTAATCACGCTTTTTGCTCTTGCAGGGGACCCAGGTTTGATTCCCAGCATGCATCCAAGGCAGCTCAGAATGGCCTGTAACTCAAGAACTCAAATTCCAGAGAACCGGGTACCCTCTTCTGGCCTCTATGGCCCTGTGTATACGTGATACACATGAACTTATCCAAGCACATGCACAGACACATAAAAAGAAATTTCTTTTTGAGACAGGGTCTCTCTGCGTAGCTCTGACTGCCCTGGAACTTGCTATGTAGACCAAGCTGTCCTTAAACTCTCAAGGATCTGCCTGCCTCTGCCTCCTGAGAGCTGAGATTAAAGGTGTGCACCACTACACCCAGCTATAATTTTTTTTTAAAGGAGAAACAACAACAATACATCATGGGCTCGGATGTAGCTCAGCAGTAGAGCACCTGGTGAGCATGTGCGAGGACCTGGCTCCAGTCCTCAGTGCCAACACCACTGCTAATGACGCAACAATAAATCTTCAGAGGAAGCCAGTAAGTATGGCACTAAAACAGAGATTTGTACCGTCGAAGCCCACTGGACTCCACTGGGAGACTGGTTTTTCTTTTATTTTTAGCTTCTTCTCCCTCTGGGTCACGGCCCAGGCCATATCTCTTACCAATTAACGTCTGAATTGCTGTCTGGGGTATACCGGGCTTTGTGTGTATGAAGGTAGCCAAAGTGGAGAATCACTGCACTTAGAGTTTACATTTGGTAAACAGAGGGAGGGGGGCGGTATCAAATGAGACAGGAGCAAACAGTTCTTTGTGGTTATGATGTGAAATCGGTGGAGAGGCTGGAGGAAGAACAAGTTCAGGCAGAACATAATGAGTTGGGTTTAGGAAAAGGGCTGATGTCCTGGGGTGATGGCTGAGGGCGGGAGTCCAGGGGGAGCTAAGAATCGGGCACAGGGAGAGGCAGCTGTTCTTTGAAAGAGGAAAACTTTGGAACAGATGCTGTGGAGAATGAAATGGCCAGTCTGTGCCTGTTGTGACAGGATATTGTCAGCCACAAAGCTCACACTTGGGAACTGCACAATCAAGTTGCAAAAAAAAACCAAACAACCTTCGTGATGACTTACGTAAGTTGATGGAGTTCGGTTGTGGCACTCATGCCGTCCTGGGCTGTGAGAGAGGATTCAGACTGTGGGGTGGAGGTTGGCACTTCCAGAGGTCGGAGGAGCCTGGCTCGGAGAATTGATGCTCCCATTACTAGGAATGAAGGGGTAGCTGAGACTGCTCTGTTTCAGCGAGACTACAAACTCTGGGTTTGCATTGGATTTGACTAGCAAACACTCATTTCAGTTGGTGGTGTGCTGTCACATACCAGTTTACCAAAGCAGATGGTGAAGTTTATGGGAATTTTGCCAGTGACAGTTTTTATTAAAATTAAATTATACAGGGCTGGCAAGATGGCTCTGCAAGGCAGACAACTTGAGCTCCACCTCTAGGACCCACAGGGTAGAAGGAGAGAACCAATTCCCACAGGTTGTCTTCTGACCTCCACACACATACTGTGGCATGAACACACACACACACACACACACACACACACACACAAACAAATAATGTAAGAAAAAAATTAAAATGTGCGAACAAATATACTAAATGCATTATATTTAAAATAAAGGTAATAGATACTAATTTGTTATTTCCTCCCACTTTAGTGCTGGAGATTGAACCAAAGACCTTGGGCATGCCAAGCCTATATTCTACGGCTGAACTACACCCCAACCTACTTCCTCTTTTCCTGTGTTCTGGCTTTATTTGCTGCCAAGCTCATATAGTAGACACCATCACTTCCAAGCTCCTGAGTGCCTGTGTTCTGAACACAACCCACTCACACCAAAGCTAGTATTTTCAGTGTGAGTCCAGAACTCCAGGTAAGGAGTTTATAGGGTTGACTTTCTCTGATACCCACTCCGGATTTGGCCAAAGTTTCTTTTATAAATACAGATGAGGCAGCTGGAGAGGTGGCTCAGTGGTTAAGAGCATGGACTGCTCTTCCAGAGGACCTGGGTTCAATTACCAGCACCCATGTGACAGTTCATACTGTCCGTAACTCTAGCTCCAGGGGATCTGACACCCTCATACAGGCATACAAGCAACCAAACACCAATGCACATAAAATAGGAATAAAATACAGATGAGGGAGTCCTGAAGGGTGGATCTAAGAAAGGAAAAACAGAAGTCTACACTCTTATTTCTGTTTGTGCTCACAGTTTGCTCACTACTCTACCAGAAAAAAAATTTTTTTTTTAAAGGGGCTGGCTCAGTTGGTAGAATGATTGCCTAACATGCCTTAAAAGGCCTGGATTTGATCCTTAAGGAAGCATAAACTGAGTATGGTGGCTCACACCTATATTTTCTGGGAAGTCAAGTCAGGAGGATCAGGAGTTGAAGGTTATCCCCAACTATGTAGAAAATTTGAAACCAGCCTGTATGATACTTTGCTTCAAAATAATAATACTATACATGTATGTTGTTGGGATGATATTTTGTTTGTGCTCCAACAAATAAAACTTGCTTGGAGATCAGAGTGTAGAGCTAGCTATTAGAGGCCAGGCAGTGGTGGCACACACCTTTAATCCCAGCACTTGGGATCTCATGCCTTTGATCCCAGTACCTGGGAGGTACATGCCTTTAATCCCAGCACTTGGGAGGAGGAAAGAAAGTGATATGGCTGGT
This sequence comes from Peromyscus aztecus, assembly GCA_902168405.1. NCBI lineage: Eukaryota > Metazoa > Chordata > Mammalia > Rodentia > Cricetidae > Peromyscus > Peromyscus aztecus. The sequence continues at coordinate 15,864 of CABHPQ010191890.1, forward strand.
CAGAGAGAGGAAGTGACAAGGTGGGGTGGAGACAGGAGCTTGGCCCCTTTCAGTCTGAGGATTCCTAGAGGTGAATAGTCTTTCCAGTGGCTGGCTGCTCTGCTCCTCTGATCTTTCAGCGTTCACCCTGATATCTGACTCCAGGTTTTTATTATTAAGACCAGTTAGGATTTGTGCTACATCTGGTGCCCAGTGTGGGGCACAAATCCACAAAAAAGCTGTGAGCCTGTGGCTTTGCCGCCACCAGCACAGGCCGGAGCTGCACACATCTGGAGTCACTACTCTGCTGACTAAGTTTTTGTTGCAGCCTCTCTACAACAATCTTCAGGAGCTAGTCCCTCACCACCAGCCAGCTCTGCCTTCAGGCAGCTCCTGCCACACACGTTTCTTCCCCCATGATCTCCTCTGTGCATTTTTCAGACAGCGGGTTCCCTTTCCCAGTGGGTTGTGGGCTTTCCCTGGACACCCTCTCAGGCTGCTGCCACACTAGGTAGCTGCCTTGAAGACCCACTCAGGCTTCTACTGTTCTAGGCAAAAGCAGTCAGCCTCACATCTAAATCATCATTGTCGGCAGATTTGGTGAGACAATTGGGAATTCTTAAAGGGAGGAATTAGTTAAAAAGAGAGGGTTTTTTTTCCCACATTAAAAAATGGGAAACACTATTGCAATGGAGGGAGTTAGGTTTCTGTATGATAATACGCTGGACTGTTTGAAAATGGAGCAATTAAATGAGAGGATAATTAATTTAGATGGGAATTACATAATGTCAATTATAAATATTATCCATTTGATCATTTTTGTTTTATCATTTAAAAAGCTGGTTAATATGAGCGCCAAGATAAAAGTTTTAGAAAAACTTATTAAAACAGATCATAGAGATATTCAGACCCAGGCAGAGGAATTTAAAGGAGAACCAATCTCAGCATTGCATTATAAGGTTAGAGAGGAACAGCCTAAGGTTTTCAAACAGCCAACCTTAATTTATCCAGTAACCTTACAGGAACTGCCAAATGATAGATATCCCTAAGGGTGTATAAGAGCTGAATGGACTCCTGCAACTCCTGTGCAGATGTTAGATTTGAGGAGATTCAAGGAAGCAATAGTCTCATATGATATACATTCACCTTTTGTGAAGCAGATGTTAAACTCCTGGTCAACTTGTAATATCACTCAAGACTGGAGAGACATGGTTACAGCAGTCTTGGAGCCTGGTCCTCAGTTACAGTGGAGGACCTGGTGGAAAGATGAGGCTGAGACCATTGAACAACAAAGTAGGGCTAGAGATATGGAAATCTCCCAAGACCAAATTCTTGGAGAGGGAGACTATGCTAATGTAGAAAGACAGTCTCTATATGATGAGTACACCCTGACTTTATGCTGAGCAGCAACCTTGAATGCTTGGGACAGAATTGAAGAAGTAGGAAAGAAAATTGAGTCATTTACTGAAGTTATACAGGGACCAAAAGGAACCTTCACTGACTTCTTACAAAGATTGATTTCAGCAATAAATAGAATGATACCGAATTCAGAAGCTAGACAAATAATAATTGGATCTCTGGCTTTTGGAAATGCTAATGCACAATGCAAAAGGATAATCAGCACCCTTGGAGGAGTGCAATTAATATTGAATCTCATAACCATGAAGATGATTGGATAGGAGAGGTGATTTCCAGATGTTTGAAGAAAAATTGAAAAGTCAGGTGTTTCAGTTGCAGTAAACAAGGTGACCTAAAGAGATTGTAAACAGGACATTCCTAGAAACAATGTTTTTCTAAGAATAATCCCAATAGGATGCCCCTCCCTTCTGGAGTGTGCAGAATGTATGGCAAAGGCAGACATTGGACTAACAAATGTAGATCAACAAGGGACAGTCAAGGCAACCCTTTGCCTTTGGGAAACACCTTAAGAGGCCTCTCAAAGGCTCGCATGTCAAATTCGGTTCAGTTGTTTCCTGTCATCATGGAGGAAACTCTTTCCCAGAGCAATTAAAGAACCTAATGCTTATTTAAAGAAACCATACTGCTCTGGATGATAGAACAGCTTTAGAAAATAAAAGAAAAATTTAAGTAGAAACCATAAATCAAAATTAATAAAGATTAGATTTGAACAAGAGAGACCTCTTAATTAGAAGAGATGATAGTTTGTCAAACAGCATGACCTTTCAATCTAAACTAATTTATACAACTAGCAAATGTTTCTCATTTAATCAGCTATAACTTGCCAAAAGGGAACTTCCCCCAAATTGGGGTTGTGGCAGGGTTTTATTTTTGTCTTTTCAGGAGAATAAAGGCATCCAGCTAAAGAATCTGAAGACCACTGGACAAAAGAGACATGTGAAGGAAAAGAACAAATCATCCAGAAAAAAATGTCCCAAGAAAAAGAGTAAATTGGCCTATTGGTATACCACATCTCCAACAGGATAAAATTTCATAAATCTTCCCAAATGTTTGTTTCTGCCATTCTCTACAGACATATAATGCAAATGGTCTTTTTGTAATCCCAGTCAAATTAAATATTAAAGCTGGCTTTGGAGTTGGAGTGTGGCTCTCTTCTTCTCTAAACTCAAGCATGCTTGTTAAAGTAAAATACAAAATCTCTGTCTCATGTCGGAAAATCCACCTGATATAGGACAGAAGAAAAACCAAAATTAGGGAATACTCTATTGTTACTAATCTCAAAATCCTTTGGTTTTATTTTGACTCTTTAAAGCTTTTCTTAAGGTTCTGTTTTGGGGGAAAAACAGAAAAAAGATATAGAAATAATAGAATAAAAGGTAGATTATTGAATCTACTTTTAAAAAGCAACTACTTGTTTTAAATATTTTATATTGTTACGGATTTTTGTATATTGATACAAATTTAAGATTTTTTTTAGAGCACACTGTACATACGTTTGTAATCTTGTTCAAGGTATTGTACCTATACAGCTCATTTAACAATATAATGTAAATTTCTAGTCCCTGAAAGTTATTACCAACTATTTAGGATAATAAGAAAATGCAGATTAGTAATTCGTCACCTATTACAATCACACTTGTAGTCATATTAGGTGTGTTTTCAAAGTCAAACAGAGACATATTTTAGATAGACAAGTGGTCTTCAAACACTTCAGAGATCTACAGAATATGGCACTTAAAATGTTTTAATAACATGTTTGTTTTTTGTTTTTTTATGACAATGAGACATGTCTACTTCTGGCAGCACCAGTCTACTTCAGAGAAGATCATGGGCATCGAAGAAACTCCATATGGAGTTTAGTTTCTTTGTGACAAAAGTTAGCCCCTGGGCAAGAAAGTTCTCTTGCCTTGATTGCTGACAGTATGCTGTCCAAATGGGACAAGCAGGACACACACAAAAAGGACTGCCAAACTGTCCCAAGACAAGGTAAGGTAGCCCTTCAGAAAATCCTGCTTCACAGATAAGTCTGTCATACATGCTAGGCCTGTAGGCCGAAGATGAATGACTCAACATTACAGAGGAACCTTGGACTGTCCAGACAGCCAGCTGTTTCTGCCATTTCACACAAGCCAGTTGCTTTTACTTCCTGCTTGCTCCAGTAATATTATTTCCTTTTTTGGGTCTCTGATGGAGTTGAAGACTAGATAGTTATAATTTTCCTTGTTAACAGATTCAGAAAAGAAATTCGCTAAAGAAATGTAAAATGTATAAGGTTGAGAAACATAAAAAGGTAATTTTGGTAATAATTTTGGTAAAACATAAAAAGTTAGAATAGAAAGTGAATTAGGTACAACCTTTTGGATTCACTAAAATAGGATAGATAATTGAGTATTTTCTCTGAATTTGTCAAATGTTTATGGACTAGACACTGTCAATGTATTTATTGCCTGTATATATTATATATAGTTATTGTACTTAATGTATACAGTTTTTCTTATATTAGTTATAACATTCTTTTTTTATTTTAGACAAAAGGGGGAAATGTGGTGGTATTTTGTTTGTGCTCTAACAAATAAAGCTTGTCTGTAGATCAGAGTGCAGAGCTAGCCTCTAGAGACCAGGAGGTGGTGGCACACACCTTTAATCCCAGCACTTGGGAAGAGGAAACAGAAAGTGATATGGCTGGGCAAAGAGAGGAAGTGATAATGTGGGGTGGAGACAGGAGCTTGGCCCCTTTCAGTCTGAGGATTCCTAGAGGTAAGAAGTCTTTCTAGTGGCTGGCTGCTCTGCTCCTCTGATCTTTCAGCTTTCACCCTGATATCTGACTCCAGGTTTTTATTATTAAGATCAATTAGAATTTGTGCTACATGTTATATTTTGTGTGTGTGTGTGTGTGTGCGCGCGCGCGCACGCGCGCGCATGCAACTGTCGCTGGAGACCAGTCTTCTAAAGCATTATGGGAGACCTTAGTGCTCTTACTTAGCATATAACAAAACCAGCATATCATCTGTTTGTATCAGCTCTGCAGAGGGATGGCTCTTGAGGGTGTCAGGCAAACAAAATACATTAGCCTAAGTGGAACTCTGTAGTTTGTAATGGCCCAGCTGCTTGTCATGGTGGGGTGGGATGGATTTAATCTAAGACTGTTGGCTGTGAATAACTGCATTTCTCCCATCATTCACCATTCACCATGTCTACAACTGATGGATCTCAAGCATGCTTAGGTCTGCTGGTTCAGGGCTTGGGCGACTTCTAAGTTCGTTAACTTCTCACTAGTCTGCCCATGGTAAGAAGGAGAGCTCATCACATGTCTATTGACTTGAGTAGAAGCCAGGACTAAGTTTTGGACTATTCACTGTTTTCTGTTAGGGGCTGTGAACAATTGAGGGCAGGGCTGGAGAGAGTCCAGATTCCAGATGCACTTGGCCATCCCATAGCTCTGACATCAAGCCTTGTAGACCATCCTGGATTGCTTCTAAAAGAAAAGTTTTCAGTGCTTACACTGTGTGTGGAACCCTTCAGCACCCATTCACAGGCAACATTCAGACTTCATACAGTGTAAGCTATATCATGCTTATCATCTACTCAGAAACATTCTTTAGGTTGATTTTACTTACTACATTTTTTTGTTTATGTGTAGTTATGCCTATATGTATGGGTGAGCAGTGTGGAGGTCAGAAGACAGACAACTTGTAGAAGTTGGCTCTCTCCTTCAATCATGTGATCCCTGGGTATTGAATTCAAATAGCCAGACCTGGCTTCAAGCCCCTATTCCTATTAAGCTATCTGAATGGCCCAGGAAATATTTTCCAAGAATTTCCTTAGGGACAAGGAAGAACTGTCAAAGGACTATCAGACTTGTTCCAAGCCTAGGCTCTAATTCCAGGAGGCTGGTGACCAGCTGTGTTTGATTTAAGGCATAGATATATTACCGATTTTAAGAAAATAACTGTTTTCTCTGAGACTATTAAGGCCAAAAATGAACCTTGGATGAGTCAGAAGGCATATTTGAAGTTTTGTTCATTTAAAAGATATTCAGACTTGGCATGGTAATACACACCTGTAATCCTTACATGGGGGAGGCTAAGACAGAAAGACATCATGTTTTCAGTCAGTTGAACTTACACAGTGTGACTCTGTGCCCCTAAAACAAAACAAACAAACCAGATAACCAAGTACAACTATCCTTCTACTTACAATGTGGTTAAGTCTTGATAAACCCATTATAAGTTGAAAGCATTTAAAGGATGGGGAGGTGGCTCAGAGGTTAAGAGTGTTCCCTGCTCTTCCATTTTCAGCTTCAAGCATCCACCAGACAGCTCACAGCCTGCAATTCCAGCTCCAGGGGATCCAATGCCTTCTTCCAACTTCTATGGGCTCCTGCACTCAGCTTCACATACTCAAACACAGACATACAGAAATAAAAAAGAAATCTTAAGAGAAATGCTTTTAATACACATAATCTACCAAGCATCATACTTACCCTACTTAAATTGCTCAGAACACATATGCTAGCCTCCAGCTGGGCAAATCATTTAACACAAGGCTTATTTTTAAATGAGCATGTCTTATATCTTAATTACTGTACTGAAAGCAAGAGAGAACAAACAGGCTGGATGGGTACATTTTGAACCACTGTAACATAAGAAAGAAAAATAAAAAAATTAAAGAAAATGAAATCAAACCATCACAAAGAGCTGGGGAGTGAGGGCTCCGCTCGTAAAGCCTTGTCTTGCAAATTGAAAGTCTAAGTTTGAGTTCAAGAACTTGCATAAAAATGCCAGGAGTGGTACTGGGGGCAGAGGTAAGAGCATCCCGAGACTAACTGGTCAGTCTGTCAAGGGGAATGAGATCCTTAGTCTCAAGGAGGAGAGCATTTTGGGGAATGACTCTGAAGTTGTCCTTTGGCCACCACACACAAATGCACACACGTACATAACCAGTATGCATTCAAGCACAAACACACACACACACACACACACACACACACACACACACACACACAAGCATGCTCCAAGAATCCTAAGTGGGATCCAGAAGGGATTTCTACTCAGTACAAACCATACTTTGAATTGTACCGTTTCTTTTTTTTCTGGGCTTGCATTCTGCAGTCCCATCTCAAGATGCTGAGCAGTGGCAGTGAGCTGCAGCTCTTGAGTCAGCCACGCTGCCACTCTGGGAAACAGTGGATACGTTACCAATATGTGTGGCTAAGGTGTGGTGTCCAGCAGATTGGTACAGTAAGTGTATGCCACTCTCAAGGAGCTTGCTAGTTTAATTCATTGGTCTCTTTTTAAACTTTTATTAATTCTTTGAGAATTATACTTTTATTATATAAAATTTATATAATAAAATTATATATATATAATTATATAAAATTATACTTTTATTAATTCTTTGAGAATCCCATACAATGTATTTTGAACATATTCACTCCCACAACTCTTCTCACAACTACTCTCTCTACCCTCCCGTCCCTTCCCACCCAACTTATTTCTACTCCTCCGCCTCCTCCTCCTTCTCCCCTCAAGTCCAGTTTTTATTGTCCAGCTAAACTTGGGGGTGGAGATGCCCTGGTGTATGGTGGACTTATTAGGAGTCACATAATTAAAGAAAACTGACTCTTCCTCTTCCAACAGCAATCAAATGCCGAGAGCTCCTCAGCTAGTCGTGGGATTTCATGCCCACCTTCTCCCTCTGTGCCTGGATTTTGTCTGGCTTGAGCTGCACAGCTCTTACACATGTCATCGTGTGAGTTCATATGGTCAACTTCCCTCCTTCTGTCTGGAAAACACTGTCCTTGATGTTATTGACCACCTCTTGCTCTCAGACTCTCTCCACTCTCTCTCCTCCGAACATTGGGAGGAGGAGTGTGATATGTACGTCCCATTTAGGCTCGGGTACTTCACAGCCTCTCATCCCTGCTTGTTGACCATTGGAGGGCCTCTGTGGTAACTGCCATCAATAGCAAGAAGAAGCTTCTCCAGTGAGAGCCGAGAGATGGTCTGACCTGTGGACTGAAGCACAGTCTCACTCTGTAGTACAGACTGGCCTTGAACTCGGGTGACTCTCTTGCCTCTGACTCCTGAGTTCTGAGATTACAGATGTGAGTCAGCACACCTGGCTAACTGAGGAAGACCGAAAGGGGAGGCTAGGGGGCAGAGGGCTAATGACTAGGAGATCTCAATGCTAATATGAAGAGTGTAACTTCCAAGGGGAGGACTGTGTCACCCAGACGCTTGGATAGGATGTGGTCCAGGAAGATCCTCAAGAGAAGTGACATCTTCAGTTGAGTTTAGATCAGCTGGGTGTGGTGGCACACGCCTTTGATCCCCTGCACTCTGAAGGCAGAGACAAGTGAGTTCAAAGCCAGCCAGGGTGACGGAGACCTGACCAGAGAGGAGAGAGACAGAGAAGACCAATAGGAATTTGAGAATGGAAAGTACAAAGACAAGATGTTCTAGTGAAGGGGAGCAGGCTGCTGCTGAGGCAAGGACACCAGAGAGCTCAACCTCGCAGAACTGACTGTCCTCAAAGGTCAGCAAGGCCTGGGGCGGGTTAAAGTGCTACCGTTCACATGCTCGTTGATATTATTCTCAAAAGGGGACACTTTCTGTACAGGACAACTTAGGTCATCTCTACTCCTTCTCTCAGACTTCTCAGGGTAGAGAGGTAGTGTGCCTCCAGCCCACAGATGGGAAGTCAGAACCCTGGCATTGTCACACAGCTTCGTGAGGCCAGGGGAAACCTGTGGAGCTGTGTAAGCCCTGCTGCTCAGCACAGAACCCCCCAGCCCCCAGATAAGCTGCTCCTAAGCAAGGACTCATGGTACAGTTTCATACCTTGCAGAGCAAAGAATGCCATTTGCTACTTGAGAGCTGGTGGAGGTTCCAAGGCACAGAACTTCTGCAGTCCTGCAGAGTAATCAAGCACACAGGCCTGACCTTGCTTAGTCAATTTGTTAACAACCTTGTGACCTTGACCAACTGATTCCCAGACCTCTGAGGCTCAGTAATGCCCCATTCAGCAGACTTAACCTCAGTTGGCAGGGTTGAAGGGTCCCTTCTTCACCAGCAGGTACTCCAGGCTCTTACTCAGTGGAGGACAGGACTGCAGAGTGGCATGTGGTATACCACTCATGAAGCCACTGACCCTGCCTGTATGATCCCTCACAGCCCAGCAATGCTGCTACAGTAATTGTGTCACATCCGGGGATGAGGACATCTTTACGAATGTGCCTACCCAGGCTGGATCATCCAGCAGCCACCCCTTCCTAGGGACTTGCAATCTACCAGGAGGCAGAACCAGGCTCCTTGCTGATCTGGGTCAGGTCTCCCCCCTACCCCCACCACCTTTTGCCTTCACCAAGGAGCTTTGTTTCTTCCGTAGACACGATCTGTACTGTAAATAACTTTCTTTCCTCTGCAAACCCCGTAATTTTCCTTCAAGCTCCTTGGATTTGCGGAAAGCATGAAGCCAGGTTGCTTTGCTCACTTCTGCCTTCTGCACTGTGATGATAGCTCTGAGCTAACTGTCTGACTGACGGAGAGGAGTAGAGAGAAGCCGATGGAAGGGGTAAGCCACTGAATCTCAAAATACAGAATCCTGTCCCACAAACAAGAGACAACCAAGGTTCCCCAAACTTGGAAGTGGGAGAGGAGTAGAAGGGGATGGACCTGAGACATGTGAAGAAGAACCGTGGCTGTGTGCAGACCAGTTAGGTGTGGGAATTGCAGAACGGAGTCTGAAGCAGCCCTGTGATACAAGCGCATCGCTAGAACAAAGTAGTTAGTGGTTGCCATTCTAAATGGACCTTCAGTTACCTGCAAGTCCATAACCGACTCATCTACCCGCTGTCCTCAGTAAACTCAACCCAATAGAAATAAACATGTATATATCCTGGGTTGTGGAGATGGCTCAGCAGGTAAAGGTGCTTGCTGGAGAGACTGATGACCTGAGTTCAATCCCTGGGACCCTCACAGTAGAAGAAGAGAGTTGAATTCTACAACTTGTCTTTTGACTTCCATTTGTGCGCCATGGTACATGGGCACTCCTGTACACATACATAAATAAGTGTAATAAGATAAAATAATAAATATGTACATTATATGTATTTCTAATTGCGAGGGTTTGTTGTTTTGTTTTGTTTTGTTTTCAAGACAGGGTTTCTCTATGTTGCCTTGGCTGTCCTAGAACTCATTCTGTAGACCAGGATCTAAGTCAGTAGATCCACCTGCCTCTGCATCCCGAGTGCTGGGATTAAAGATGTGTGCCACCACCACCCGGCTTTTAATTGTTTTCTTGACATAGGTCTTCACTGTAGTCCAAGCTGGCCTAGAACTCACTATGTAGGCTGGCCTTAAGCTCCTGGCAATCTCCCCTTAGCTTCCTAAATATGGGCTGGATGACTAGGTTGGATGATTCAGATGAGTGTGTCTCTGTGTTTAAAATTTTGTATAACAGCCAGACATGTCAATGCACACCTGTAATCCCCAGCATTCTTTTTATTCATTTATTTTTGAGTCAAGATCTTGTATATCCAAGGCTAGCCCCAAACTCACTATGTCTCCAAGGATGACTTTGAACTCCCAATCCTCTTGCCTCCATCTCCTAAGTGCTGTGATTACAGGTGTGCCCCACCATGCCCAAATGAACTCTTTATTCTCTTACTTAGATACTCTCTCTGATCTTTAGTTTCTGTTTTTGTTTTGTTTGGTTGTGCTGGGGATGGGACCCCGGGCCTCACACACATTGAGAAAATGGTCTCTCACTGAGCTGTATCCCTAGCCCAAATACTTACTTCTGGCTGGGAAGATGGTTCGGCAGTTAAGAACATGATGCTCACCCACTAGTGGTGGCACATGCCTTTAATCTCAGGATTTATGAAGCAAAAGCAGGCAAATCTCTGTGATTTCAGTCTGGTCTCCAGAGCTAGTTCTAGGACAGCCAGGGCTACACAGAGAAACCCTGTCTTGAAAAACAAAACAAAACAAAACAAAATGAGCAACAACAACAAAAAAAAAGAGAGTACTGCTCTTGCAGAGGACCTAGGCTGGGTTCTCAGTACCTACATGGTGTCTCATAACCACCTGTAACTCCAGGGGATTGTGCCCTCTTCTGAACTCTGTAGGCAACTGCACACACACATACACACACACACACACACACACACACACACACACACACACATTATTTCTGATTTGAAAATTACTTCTTTTTAGTTTTTGGATTTATTTATTTTATTTTACACGTATGAGTGTTTTGCCTGCATGTATGTATGTGCACCACAAGCAGATCTGGTACCTATGGAGGTCTGAAGATAGTGGATCCCCTAGAACTGGAGTTGCAGATGGTTTTGAGCCACCTTGTTGGTTCTGGGAACCAAACCTGGGTCTTCCGAAAGAGTAGCAAGTGCTTTGATGTAGTGAGCCCTCTCCCCACCTGCTGGTCTGGGGATTTCTTAAACCAGTTGGTCTCTTGCTGAAGAACGAGAGAAATATACATACCAAGAGAGTAGGGAATGGTTGGGTTGGGAGGACACGGTGTGGTACTAAGATTATAGTCTGTTTTGTCTATACCTTTTTTGTTTGTTTGTAGTTTTGGTGCCTGTCCTGGATCTTGCTCTGTAGACCAGGCTGGCCTTGAACTCACAGAGATCCACCTGGCTCTGCTTCCCGAGTACTGGGATTAAAGGCGTGCGCCACCACTGCCCGGCAACCTTTTAGAGGTTATCTTAAAGTCTAGATGGGAAAAAGACCAGATTGTGGCGCGTTGACCCAGCTGAGCTGTATCCTTAGCATTGTGGGTTAATGGAGAGAGAAGGGCCAAGAGCCCAAGGGAATGGAGCCAGACAAAATGACCCTATGGTCAGACGAGCTCCCCAGAGAACAGGGAGCAGACCAAAACACGGTGTCCGAAGGACACCCAGTCCTCAGAGGTGGACAAGCAGAGCACCTTCGTTCTGGACCATCCGTTTATAAGGAACAAGACTATAGCCAGAAGTTGGGGGTTTTGAAAACACCAATCAGTTCCTCAAAGGGAAAGGCTGACAAATGTGAACAGAGTGCCCCAGTCATGTGGTTTGAGGGTCAAGGCAGTATGCAGAAAGGACAGGAGAAAAAAAAAAGACATCAGGCAAATGTCCAGCCCTCCCACCTAGTAGAGTATGATCCTGAGGCTCTAGGTGATTGGACAGGAGGGAAACAATTTCAGGTTTCCTCAATTGATTTTAAGGGTTCTGTCTTTTCTCAGTGTTCATGGGGGAGTTGTTCTAAGACCCCGACAGATACCCAAATCCCAGGATCCTCCCATCCCCCATGTACATGTGTAATATCCGCACCTATGCTTGTATACTGTATACTGTATATACCTATCCTGTATACTGAACACGTCTCTGGACTATGATACTAACACAATGGACAAGCTTTGTTAAATTATATTGTCTAGACCAGTGGTTTTCAACCTTCCTGATGCTGTGACCCTTTAATACAGTTCCTCATGTTGTGGTGACCCCAACTAAGCATAAAATTATTTTCATTGCTACTTCATAACTGTGATTTTTGCTACTGTTATGAATCATAATGTAAATATCTGTGTTTTCTGGTGGTCTTAGGTGACCCCTGTAAAAGAGTCATGACCCACAGGTTGAGAAATGCTGGTCTAGGGAATAATGACGACAAAATATGTAAATCTCAGCCAGGTGGTGATGGTACACGTCTTTGATCCCAGCTCTCAGAGGCAGAGGCAGGCAATTCTCTGAGTTTGAGGCATGCCTGGTCTACTGAGGAAGTTCCAGGACAGCCAGGGCTTCACAGGAGAAACCCTGTCTTGAAAAGCAAAAAAATAAAAAAAAATAAAAAATAAAGGAAAAAAGTAAATCTCAGTACAACATAATTTTCTTCGAATATTGTAAAAAAAACTTGGCTGGAGGGATGGATCAGCAGTCAAGAGCATGCACTGCTTTTGCAGAGGCCCCCAAGTTCAATTCTCTGCACCCACATCAGACATCTCGTAATTGCTGTAACTCTAGCTCCAGGGGATCTCACACCCTTTTCTGGCCTCTGTAGGAGCCTGCACTCATATGTACATACCAACACGCAGACACACACATATATACATTTTTTTAAATTAAGCTACCCGAGTTGTCCCAGCCTCCTGAGTGAATTCCAAGCCAACTTGGTCTACATAGTAAGTTCCAGGCCAGCCAGAGCTACTTAGTGAGATCCTGTCTCAAAACAACAACAACAAAAAAAAAACCTTGAAAAACTCAGTTGAATCCAAGGATATGGCACTCTAGAATACAGAGTGCCAACTGTACTTTGAGAAGTGATTCTTTTTAGTTTGTCACTGTAGTGCTGGGCCACTGAATGACTTCTGGGACACAACATGCTCTTACAGAACTGCAAGATCTGCTCCCTCACGCTCTGAGTCCAGGATTTGTAGATGGCTTCTAGCTGAGAAGGCCAAGGAAGATGAAGGTGTTGATCAGAGAGAGACCACATGATGTGTGGCACTTATTATTATTATTATTATTATTTTGGTTTTTCGAGACAGGGTTTCTCTGTGTAGCTTTGTGCCTTTCCTGGAACTCACTTGGTAGCCCAAGCTGGCCTCGAACTCACAGAGATCTGCCTGGCTCTGCCTCCCGAGTGCTGGGATTAAAGGCGTGTGCCACCACTGCCCAGCCGGCACTTATTATTTTTAAGGATTTATTTATTTATTCATTAATTTTTGTTTGTTTATTTATTTATTTGTGTATATGTGTGTGCCAGCATGAGTTTATGTGCATAATATGCATACAGGAGCCCTTGGAGGCAAGAAGAGGGCACCAGATCCCCTGAAACAGGTGACTACAAGCCCCTTTGTATGTTCTGGAAACCAAACCAGTGTCCTCCACAGGAGCAGTATCCACTCTTTGCAGTTTCTTTCCCACCCCGCCTTCCATCTTGTTTTTTGAGGGAGGGTGTCTCACTTAACCCGGAGCTAACTGACTCAGCTAGGATAGCTTACCAGGGACCCAGAGAGCTGTCTACTTCTGCCTCCCCAGCACTGGGATTTACAAACATACACCATCTATCTGGTTTTTTGTTTTGTTTTTTTTTGTGGAGTCTGTGATCAAATTCACGTCTTCATGTTTGCACAGCTGGCACTTTTCTGACTAAGCCATCTGCCCAAGACCTGGGTCTCACGTCTTTCAAAATAAGTATGTTGGAGTTGGCTGGGTGTGGTAGTGCAGGTCTTTAATCCCAGCACTCAGGAGGCAGAGGCAGGTGGATCACTGTGAATTATGAAGCCAGCCTAGTCTACAAAGTGAGTTCCAGGACAGCCAGGACTGTTACCCAGAGAAACCCTGACTCAGAAAATAAATAAATAAATGAATAAATAAGCAAGCAAACAAACAAAGAATGTTGGAGTAGATCATCTTAATCAATTAAAATTGTTAAGCATGAGCCAGGCTCTGACTTCCATCCCCCAGCCTGACCCCAAAGCACAAACAAAACAAAAAAGAAGAAAAATTGTGATCATATTTTCAGAAACAAAATTCCAGCTAATAATTTCACTAATGCCAGATATTTGATATTGAAAGTGCCCCCAGAAAAATGCAAGATGTGTAACCTCCTGAAATTCTAACAGACTCAACTGCCTCCCCCAACTTTGTTTCAGAATGCCTGAGACCTCAGAACAACCTTATCTCACTAATCTTTAGAACCGTTTAAGTGTTTACTCTTCGTTTTTGAACTCTTTAGAATTTAACTGGTCTGAGTTTAAAGATTTGTGAGCACATTCCACACTCTTATTTAAACAAGCTGTGGTGATTACACAGCCACTTCTTCTTCTTCTTTTTTTTTTCTCCAATCCTGGGAGATTTTATCACAGTTTTATCTTCGGGCCAAGCAACCATACCTCCCAATTTCTTCTCATTGGAATGGCCTTTCAAAGGTTGGAGGTCAGATTGGGAGAGTGCTTAGAGCCATCCATGGTAGTTCAGGCAGTTCTTGTGGAAGGTGCTAGATAAACCTGGCATCACCATAATCAGATGTCTGCTCTCTCCCTAGAGTAGAATGTTGTAGGTGGGGAGGAATGGGGTCTCTAGGCACAGTATTTGGATTGCCGTTGCAGACAGTGTAGACAATGATTCTACAGTTGTGAACTCTCATCATCTGAGAAATGGATGTTTAGTATATCTACATCAATCTCCGTAGTAGTATAGGAGACACAAAGGAAAGGGAAAGATTAGAATGTACCAAGATTTGTTTTATTGGGTATTTATTTGTAGGCATTCAGTAAGTAAAAAGAATACATGAAAATACCTACTGTAGATTAGGCACTGAACATGATGATATTCTCTCTCTCTCTCTCTCTCTCTCTCTCTCTCTCTCTCTCTCTCACACACACACACACACACACACACACACACACACACACACACACCTAGCTTAATGCAAGACCTGAAACTTTAAAGGAAAGTATAGGCACAAGCAGGGAAGAACTTTCTGGAAAGGACCTAGGGTGCAGCAAATAACGTCAAGGATTAATAAACGGGATTGTGTGAAACTAACAAGCTTCTGCACAGTAAAGGAAACAACCAGCAGAACAGAGACAACCCACAGAATAGGGAGCACCTACATAGCAGACAGGGGATTCGTATAGGGAGCACCTACATAGCAGACGGGGATTCGTATAGGGAGCACCTACATAGCAGACGGGGGATTCATATAGGGAGCACCTAAATAGCAGACAGGGGACTC
>CABHPQ010191891.1:0-30981 GCA_902168405.1 Peromyscus aztecus
AGAGAGAGAGAGAGAGAGAGAGAGAGAGAGAGAGAGAGAGAGAGAGATCTGGAAGAGTCCAGAGCAAAGAAAGAAGTAGACTGAACATGGCCAGCAGACTGGTCATGGCCAGGGCTATCTGCGAGAGAGGGGAGAAGAGCAGGGAGAGAATAGAGAGAGAACAGAGAGAGCAGCTAGAGAAGCAGGGGCAGAGAGAGAGAGAGAGAGAGAGAGAGACCACAGTGAGAAGAGCTGTGGAGAATGAGGAGCTGTGAGGGGGAAGCCTGTGAGCTGAGGGTGTTTAGGGTAGGGGAGGAGATGAGAAGGGCTAGGATGCTAGCGTGCACTTTGAAATGCGTAACAGGTAACATACAGTACCAGCATGCACTTTGATATGCCCATAGGTGCCACAGGTAGCCATAGGGCCCTTCTGCCAGAAGGAAGGGAAATGACTCCTTTTGGTAGAGGGGAACCAGTTTCACAAGTTCCTGAGGAGTGCTGGCGTCTATCTGACCGCCAGAAATCCTCTTATAGTCCAGGCTGAGCCCATTTCTGGATATTTGGACTGCCTTCTGGGGTTTGAGGATGGAATTTCCTTAGGACCTGACATTCTGCAAATGTCTAAACAGATTTTTGATGTTGATACCATCTCTGTTGTCAAGGAATTTGTGAGCTAGTGG
Source organism: Peromyscus aztecus (assembly GCA_902168405.1). Lineage (NCBI taxonomy): Eukaryota > Metazoa > Chordata > Mammalia > Rodentia > Cricetidae > Peromyscus > Peromyscus aztecus. Next base: position 660 of record CABHPQ010191891.1, read on the forward strand.
GAAGAGCTAAACAATTTTGCAAGCATGTAGAACTTTGGAAGTAATTTCTTTTGTAAATCCTATTTATTTATTTATTTATTTATTTATTTATTTATTTATTTATTTATTTGTGTGTGTTTGTGTGTGTGTATGTGTGTGTGTGTGTGTGTGTATGTGTGTGCATCTGTGTGTATGTGTGTGCATCTGTGTGTGTATTTATGAGTATGTGGGCCGGCACATGGAAGTCAGAGGACAACTCCCCAGAACTGGTTTTTCTCCTTCCCCTATGTGGGTCCCCAGGGATGGAACTCAGCTCATCAGACTTGGAGGTAAATGCCTTTACCTGCTGAGCCATCTCTTCAGTGCCTAAAACATATTTCTAAACTATCTTATTCAAGAAAAAATATATATGTATTTAAAAATGTATTTATTTTATTGGGAAAAAGTTTAGCTCAGGCATGCCAGCTCACCGTGTAGCCTCAGCTGGCCTTAACTCACGGCGGTCTTCCTCCTCCAGCCTCAGAAGTACAGGGATAGGGGATATAGCTTAGAGGCAGAAAATCTGACTGCAGACCTCTGTAATTGCAGGTATAGGTCACCACACCTGGGAACTATTTCCCCCCCTATTTTTGGAGATAAGATCTCTCTGTGCTCCCTAGGCTGGTTTTAACCTCGCCATTCTGTCTCCACTTCTCTAGTACTAGGATTACAAGTGTGAGCCCCCAAGTCCAGCACAGGTCTGTGGTCTTGCATGCAAATGTAAAACTTCAGCCATATGTGGTTATATTTTCTGTGGTTGCTTCTAGGTAGCAAGGAGAAAGACAAGCAGCCAGCCACTCAGGAGAACAGTAAAGAAAGGCACACCAGAAGAGCCTTGAGGACATTCCTTGTCCCTGACTCTTTTTTTTTTTTTTCTTTTTAAAAACAGGGTCTCATTTATCCCAGGGTGCTCAAACTTGCTTTGTAGTGGAGGATGGCCTTTTTCATGTGTTGGCCGCTTGGGATCACAGTTTGGACACATGTCCTATATATAGATTCATGATAACACTCTGGTCACCCCCAGCCTGTGATGATATGGGTGAAGCCAGTGTGATTTTCGTCCCTTGTAAATTTTGTTTTCTTTCCCTTTGCCTAAATATGATTCTAAATAGAATGAGAGGCCGTGCCTCAGTGAGTAAGACATTAATTGTTAAAATCAGCCATTCTAAGGAAAAGGACGCACATCAGCCATCCTACCTAACCAGCAATCTTCCTTTAGATTGGAGACCCGAGGACATCTGGTGACTTTTCAGGTGTCATCAGAATGTGCATCCAAGAAGAGACAGCTGCAGGATTGCCGAGTCTGTCCTTCCCCCATTCACGGTTTACAAATGTTTCTTCAAGTTTTCCCTCTAAGCCCTCTGCTTGCAGGTGGTAGCACTCTGGCCATGTTCCAATCAACTAATATGTTATAATGGAGTTTTGCCTCTCCCATCACCTTGTCTCTCGACTAATTAATCGGCTTTATCAAGTACACATTGACTAAGCCTTTGCTTGATAAGGAGAGGCAGTGGAACCTTTGAGCGGTGATAGAAACTTTGAGAGGTGGGACATAATGAAAGTCACTGAGGGTACACCCTTGAAGGGGATATTGGGACCCCAGCCCTTTCCTGTCTCTCTTTACTCCCTGGCCACCACAAGGTGACCAGGTTCCCTCCACCACATGCTCCCATCATACTGACTCACCCAAGCCCGAAGCGATGGGAGCCAACAGGCTCGGAATCGAAACTCCTGAAATGATGAGCCGAAATAAAACTTGCTTCCTTGTAAGCAGTTTGTCTTGGACATTTTGTCACAGTGATGGAAAGCTGGTAGCACACTGGGAGAGAAGGATGATGACAGAAGTGTCCACAGATCACCGTGTAACAGGACAGACCGACTGGCTATGAGAGTAATACTCCAAACCGCTGGAGCTGGGCATGGTGGCACACGCCTTTGACCCTAGCACTAGGGTGAGTTCAGACAAGGCTACACAGTGAGACCCAGCCTGAAAACAAAACAAAGAAACAAATCCTGTCACAAGGGCACATCTCACTCTGGAGGAAGGCTCCACAGAGGAAGCAACTTTTTTTTCCCCCCAAGACAGGGTTTCTCTGCGTAGTTTTGGTGCTTGTCCTGGATCTCACTCTGTAGACCAGGCTGGCCTCAAACTCACAGAGATCTGCCTGGCTCTGCCTCCTGCGTGCTGGGATTAAAGGTGTGTGCCACCACTACCCATCTGAGAAAGCAACTTTTGAGATTTTTTTTTTTTTTTTACTTCTAGGGACAATGGAGTCAATCAGAAGAGCAGGTAGAAGGAAGTGTGAAGAAGGCATGTTGGCATGAGAAAATTTCCTGGGGAGATGCTACCATACCTACTCACTCCTTGTGATCTCAGGACAAACCAAAGTATAGATACTACCAAAGGCCAACTTGGTGAACCCTGAGTTTTACTGCAGTGACTTACAGGAATATAGGTGAGGGGTCACTTACAGGAGCAGCCATGACTCACAGACAGCTGCGTCTCCAAAGCCCACCCCAGCGCGGGTGACAGCTCACACAGCTGGGAACCGGGAGCTCACTGCACAGCCCTTTCCAGTTGCTCCAGTTGGTCTAAACCTCTTCCAGGCAGCTCAGCTGGTTTCTGTTTCTTACAGGCACCTGGTCTGGTCTCAGAGCCTTCTTTGCAGCTTGGCTTATCTGACTCTTTGAAGCTTTTTTTTTTTTTAAGAAAGATGTGTGTTGTCTGAGAATCTTCTTTGCAGCTGAGCTAGCTGGGAATCTGAGATACAGGAGAACTTGCCTCAAAACAAAAACAAAAAAAGAAAGAAAAAGCCAGAATTCCCATGAGTCCCTAGTTCTGGTCATCCTCCTGAATAACACACATCTTTCTTTACAAAAGCCTCAAGCAGCAGCACAGAAGACAATGTAGATGGAGCTGGAGTTGTAGCCTGGTGGTAGATCACTTCCTTAGCATGCATGAGGCTGTGGAATCATCCCTAGTCTACAAGAAGGAAGGACAGAGAGAGAGAGAGAGAGAGGAAGGGAAGGAAGGAAGATGGCTGGTGTAGGTGTAGTGGTAGACTTCTGTAATCCCAGCATTTGGGAGGTGGAACAGAGGAATCAAGAGCTTGAGGCAAGTCTCAACTACCTAGTGAGTTCGAGGCCAGCCTGGGATACATGCAGCGGTGTCTCATACTATAAATAAACAAATATGAATTAGAGGAGGAAATAGCAATATTGTATATCAGAGGGTCTAAAGATACTGCTCAGAGGAAGAATGCTTGCCTAGCATGTGCAAGACTTGGGGTTCAACCCATAGCATAAACCAAACAAACTAGCGGAGGTCATGCCTGAGCAATGACGACAGAACAGGGACCATGAGTTTAGAAGAGTCCTGACACACTTGGCAGTACACCCTCCCAGGCACTCACAATATTACACTCACTCCGGCACTTGTGACCTGACCCTAAGAATTTCTAGTGGCTTCCCTTACGAGTTAAAAGCGCTCAAGACTTCACAGGCAGGCAGATGTCTGCCATAATCAATCTGGATCTCAATCACGGTGCCACTTATTATTATTATTTTTTTTTGAGACAGAGATTATAGCCTAGGCTGGTTTCAGATCCACAGTGAGGCTGAGGATGATCTTGAGCTTCTAATCCTCCTGCCTCCCACTTCCAAACACTAAGATTACAGTGTAATCTGTAATCTGTAATCAGGTGTATTTCCTTGCCCATTTTATGGGGTGCTCAGGATAGAATCCAGGTGTGGTGGTTTGAATGGCCTCCATAGGCTCATATAGTTGAATGCTTGGTCCCCAAACAACTTGGCCTATTTGTTTGGGAAGGGTTAGGGGGTATGTCACCCAGGGTAGGCTTTGATGTTTCAAAAGGTCACACTATTCCCAGTTAACTCTCTCTGTCTCTCTGTCTCTGTCTCTGTCTCTGTCTTGCGGTTGTTGTCTCAACATTCAAGCTCTCAGCTACTTCTCCTGCACCATGCCTGTCTGCTGCCATGCTTCCTTAAACAACAACAACAAAACATGTTTGTGAGAGATGGAGCTCACTGGTAGAGGATTTGACTAACACATACAATGTCCTGGGCTGGATTCCCAGCACCACAAGAAACAAAAGAAACACCAAAAGCCAAGTTTGACACCTTCCACCAGGGAGCCCCAGGGGCCACACAGGGCTGGGGACTCAGGCAAGTCTCACTGTCCTTCCTGTCTGCCATTATGCACTTCAGACTTTCTCTTAGACCTGGAACATCCTGCTTGCAGGAGCCCTGCTTCCCACCCCACGTCCATTCCCTGGGGGGATCCACCACTCGCTTGGGATCCAGGATTCCCCTAGCCCTTTCATCCCTGTCTCTACAAACCTATTCTTTGTCCTTCTGCAGCCTGCTCGCAGGTTTCCTCCCCACGCCCTACCTCCATCCCTGGGGACTCTACCCCTTGGGGCAGACCCTGGTTCTTCTCACTCTTTCCCACAGCCCCTCTCAGCCTGTCCACGTAGGCCATCTCCATTCCCGTCACTCACTGACCCACAGAAGCACTAGGGTCCCCACAGCCACCATACTTGCCTAGGATCCAGAGAGGACAATAGCAACCAAAGAGTGAAACAGCAACCCAACAAAGATGAGATCAGATCTAGACACCAAGAAACACCTCAAACATCATAGCTCCAGGGGCTTAGACCCAAGCACAAAACCACAGACACGAAAAAGCTAAGGCAATATGCTTCCACCAGAAGCCATAACCCTATGCAGTAGGCCTCGAGAAATGCAAAATAGCTGCAGCCTAGGATAAGGACTTCAAAACAGCAAGTATGAACATGTCTAAGAACCTTGCAGTAGTCTGAATGAGCATCGCTTCTGTAAGTTCATATATTTGAATATTTGGTTCCCAGTGGATGGACTTGCTTAGGAAGGGTGTGTGGCCTTGTTGAAGAAGGTATGTCATTAGGGGTGGGTTTTGAGGTTTCAAAAGCCCATGCAAGGCTCATTCTTGCTCTCTCTGCCCCCAACTAGTGGATCAAATGTAAGCTCTCAGCTACTTCTCCAGGGCCATGGCCACCTGCCTGCTGCCATGCTCCTCACCATGATGATCATGTACTCGCCCTTTGAATCTGTAAGCAAATCCTCCATTAAATTCAGGGATCATGCAGGGAGGGGCAACTAACACTAAAGGCCATTTGTGAAACCAAATGGAAGCCTACGACTGTAGCTTCCTAAAATATACACATATATGCAAGAAATCTAAATGGAGTCACCAAAGAGCAGGAAAGAAAATGCCCCAACTAGACATCTTAGGCTACCATGTAAAACCTCTAGTGCCAGGAATGGGTTACATTGGCCAAAAGCAGCCTGTGAAAACTCCCAAACATCACAGGCCGTTGTCAAGGCTATTGGTTACTTTCCACCACCAGATAGTAAGGCCCTATTGCTGAAGACATAGCTTACATATGCCATTGAACACAAAGAAGTTGAGCTGGCTGGGCGGTGGTGGCTCATGCCTTTAATCCTAGCACTCAGGAGGCAGAGCCAGGCAGATCTCTGAGTTCAAGGCCAGCCTGGTCTACAGAGCAAGATCTAGGACAGGCACCAAAATTACACAGAGAAACCCTGTCTTGAAAAAAATCAAGAGGGAAAAAAAAAAGAAGTTGAGCCGGTACCTAACTAGAAGCTTTACCCCTACTAGCTAGTATTCATGGTATTGGAAGGTACTCTGCACTCTACTGAAGTAGAAAGGTAATCATCAGTGTCTTAAAGCTACAAACCCTGTGACTTACAACAGTGACTTTCCTGTGAGATATTCTGGTACAATAGTGGCACAGATATTATGGGAGTAGCCAACCAATTTCTAATTGGCTTTAAGACTCACTCTATGAGATGGAACCCATACATCTGACTCTGCTAAAGTGGCCAAGAACCTGGGAGTAGATAGATCGTCAGCCCAGGGGAGAACCTAATAGCATTCTGCTAAAGGAACATAGCGCTGAAATGTCTCCTAATGACACGCTGCTATACCCAGTGCCTCACTCAACCCACACTAGAGAATGGGAATCAGTAGGTGGGGACTTACACAGAGACCCACAACTGACAACTGGCAGAGAGAGAGAGAGACTTTGGAGCACAGAGTCCTCAGTGGGATGTCTTCATCAACCACTCCCCTTAAGGCTCAGGAAGCCATGTGGAAAAGAAGGAAAGATTGTAAGAGCCAGTGAGGTTTTTTGTTTTTGTTTTTGTTTTTTCTTTTTGTTTTGTTTTTTGTTTTTTTTTTTTTGTAATCTTTTTTGTTTTGTTTAGGCATTTTTTGTCTTATTTATGTTTTGCTTATTTATTTTTATTTCCACTTTGCATGTTTGCATATTAGTTTCTGTTTTTATTTGATCTTTTTTAAACAGAGAGAAAAAGAACATGAAGCTGGGTGGGCAGGATTATGGGGAGGATCTGAGAGGAAAATTAGGCAAGGGGAGAAACATGATTAAAATATATTGTATAAAAATATTTTTTTCAAAAAAAGAAAGAAAGAAAGAAAGAAAGAAAGAAAAGAAAAGGAAAGAAAAAATAAAAGAAAAGAAAGAAAAGGAACACAGGTCTGACCTTGTAACAAGGGACTACAGATCCCTTCCTGAGGGGCTACAGCCTGGGAGAGTCTTCAGTGGACTGGGACTGCTCACTGAGGCTCACTGGCAAAACTACATGGCAGCAACTCAAACCATTTAATTCCACAAACACCCACACAATATTATAGAGGAAAAAATTAAAGCAAAACAAAAAAAGCCTAGATAATTGCCATACATGTCCCTACAAACTTGAAATGGCAACAACTTGCCTGTAAACACCTCCCTTGAAGAATCAGTTAATAGGATACACAACACATAGCAAAAGAAATCATTAGCTCACAAAACATTTAAAGAGAGACAGCTGCTTCTTGCAAACCCATGACAAGTCCTGAAGACTGGGATGGAAAAAGTGACATACATTTTAAAACACATTTTGCTTTATATGTTTTTCTCTTCATTCATTTATTTAGCATGCTGTAGGTCAAACCCAGGGCTTCACACATGCTAGGCAAGTGTTCTGCCACTGAGCTACATTCCCAACCCAAAGTGACAACTTTCTAAAGGGGTCGGGCAGAGTAAACGTCTGTGAAAGAGAAATGGCCCCTGGCCTTGGCTGTCTTATCTGCACAGTGGAGACATTGTTCAAGCCTTAGGTTTCCATCTTGACCTATGAGGTGAGCCCAAGGTCCTCTCTTGTCACCTCTCCTCCTCTGCTTTAACTAGAACATCCCTGCTCTCACTGGTTTATGTTGGATAGCTATGGAAAGGGTCTGTCTAAGGGTTTCTATTGCTGTGAAGAGACACCATGATGGTGGCAACTCTTATAAAGAAAGCATTTAATTGTGGGTAGCTTACAGTTTCAAAGGTTTAGTCCATTATCATCATGGTGGGAAGCATGGCAGCATGCAGGCAGTCATGGTTCTGAAAAAGGAGCTGAAATTTTTACATCTTGGCATGCAGGCAACAGGAAGTTGAGTCTATACTGAGCATAACTTGGGCATAGGGGACCTTAAAGCCTACCCCTAGAGTGATACACTTCCTCCAACAAGACCATACCTACTCCAACAATGCCATGCCTCCTAATAGTACCACTCCCTATGAGCTTATGGGGGGCCAATTACATTCAAACTACCACATTCCACTCCCTGGCTTCAATAAGCTTGTAACACTGTCATAATGCAAAATGCATTTAGTCCAACTTCAAAAGTCCCCATAGTCTATCACACTCTCAACAATGTTTTAAAGTCCAGTGTTTAAAAGTTCAAAATATCTTCTGAAATTTATGCAAGCTCTTAAATGTAACCCCCTATAAAATCAAAATAAAAAACGGATCTCATACTTCTAACATACAATAGCATAGAATATACATTACCATTCTAAAACATAGGGAAGGGAGCACAGGGAGGAAGTAATGGCATCTCCATGTCTGATGTCAAAACACTCTTCAGATCTCTAACTCCTTTCAGTTTTATTGACTGCAGCATACTTCTTTCTTTGGGCTGGTTCCACTCCATGTTAGCAGCTCTCCTTGGCAGCTCTCCCATAGCTCTGGCATCTCCAACTTGTTGGGGTCTCCAAGGCAATCCAGGGTTCACCTTCACAGCTTCACTCAATGGCCTCTCTAGGCCTCCATTCAGGGACACCCTGACACACGTCTGGCCCCAGTGGCTTTCCTTAGTCACAGAGGAAGATCCCATAACCCATTTCTTCTCTCCTTAACTGTAAAGCCAGACTCACCTGGCTGAAGCTGCCAAGTTCTATTGCTTGCTGAAGTTGGAACATATAGCCCCCTTGTCCAATTACATCTTCACCAGTTTTCTGTTTTCCATGGTTTCCTTCATTGCCTAAGTTTGGCTGTTCTGAAACTTGCTCTGTAGATCAGGCTGGCCTTGAACTCAGAGATCCACCAGCCCCTGCCTTCTGAGTGCTAAAATAAAGGCATGCACCACCACACTCAGTTTTAAACTATTCTTTAATTTGTTTTCACAAGTTGGACCCTTAGCTGGTTGGGATCTTGCCCTGAGGTCACCACTCTCTTTATCATTTATTTACTTATTTATTTATTTATCTATTTATTTACTTATTTATTTATCTCTTTATTTATTTATTTATTTATCTATCTATTTATTTCTTTATTTCTTAATCTGTTTATCTCTTTCAATACAGGACTTAGCTCCATTCCACTTCTTGGTGCTCCTTTTCTCCTCAAATTATACTTTTTATATTTTTCCTTGCTCAGCTTGCTCATTTCATTATAAATCTTCATTAGTGTTAATACTAATAATCACATTGATAGAGTCAATACTAGATTTCCTCTGCCTACTGAATTAATCCAAATCTTTTCATTTTAACCTTAGGCAGACTTTTCAGACAAGGGCAAAAATCAGTTGCATTCTTCACCAAAATATCACAAGAATGGTTTCTAGGTAATATACTAAAATTCTTCTCCTCTGGAATTTCTTGAGCCATCTCCCCACACTTCATCATATCACACTCAGCACCACTGTTTTCCATGCTCCCACAAGTATGGCCCATTAAGCAGTGCTTAAAACATTCCACTGCTTTCCTAACCCAAACTCCCAAAGTCCAAATTCTTCCAAACAAAAGCATGGTCAGGTCTATCACAGCAATACCCCTGTCCCTAGTACCAACTTTTGTCTTAGTTAGGGTTTCTATTGCTGTGAAGAGACACCATGACCATGGCAACTCTTATAAAGAAAGGCATTTATTTTTAATAAAAGGGGGACCTGTAGGGCCCTGGCCCCCATTCTGGGTAACTGTTGCCTTGCTTGTGGACCTTGACCTTGATATCCTCCCTATGCTAATTCCCTGCCAGGTTCCACCCTCCTGAATGCTTAAGGGAAGTTCCTTGTCTGTGTATCCTGAATAAGGGGCGTTAACAGATTAGATGCAAGATTGTAAAACATCAGTAGTGAACTTCTGCCCTCCGGGGTTCTCCCATTGTGCTGTAAGCCTGTATCTAAGACCTTCTCCCCCCTTCAATAAATGACATTCAGCATTTAAAATTAAAATATATATATATATATATATATATATATAATTGAATGAATACTGCGAATGTAATCTATGAATACCACAAATGTGATTAATATCATGAGTGTAATTAATGAATATCATGAGTGTAATTTAAAAAATAAATTAATTAATTTAAAAAAAAAGAAAGGCATTTAATTGTGGGTGGCTTACAGTTTCAGAAGTTTAGTCCATTACCATCATGGTGGGAAGCATGGCAGCATGCAGGTAGACATGATACTAGAGAAGGAGCTGAGATTTCTACATCTTGACATGCGGGCACTTCAGGAAGTGAACTGAGTCTTCACTGAGCATAGCTTGAGGCACAGGAGATCTCAAAGCCTACCCCTGGAGGAAGAGTGGCATACTTCCTCCAACCAGGCCATAACTACTGCAACAAAGCCACACCTCCTAATAGTGCTACTTCCTATGAGCTTATGAGGGCCAATTATATTCAAACTACCACAATGTCATTTGAGGAAAGCAAAGCAACAAAACAAAATGATGGGTTTCATGCCTACTGCCTCTCAGAGCTCCAAAATTCTAGGAATCAATCTAATATGTGCCTGACTTGTTTTCCATTATTTTTAAAAGAGGATCTTATATAGTGAGGCTGGCCTCAAATTCACTAGGTAGCCAAAGCTGGCCTTGAATGCCTGATTCTCCTGTCTTCATCTCCCAAGTGCTAGGACTAAAGGTCAGAACACCAGACATGTCCCTGACTTATAAAACACTCAAGATTCAAGGATATGGGGCTAGATAGATGGCTCAGTGGTTAAGAGCACTGACTGCTCTTCCAGAGGACCCAGGTTCAATTCTTAGCACCTACATGGCAGCTAAGAGCTGTCTATAACTCCAACATCTGACACCCTCACACAGACATACATGTAGGCAAAACACCAATGCATTTTAAAATAAAAAAGTAGTTTTTTTTTTAAAAAGATTTAAGGATGCAAAACCACAATTCCTACTCATAATAAGATGGCCAGTGTATGATAAACATGCTGTGTGTGGGATGGGAGAGACAGATGAAACCACACAGATAAAATCAATGCTAGCCCAATGGTTGATGATCAAAAATTTGGAGGGATAACTTTGAAAGTTGTTTGTAGATGATGACATTAGAGTTAGTGTTTACTGAAAAACAGGTGCTTCCTGGGTGTGGAAGGATGCAGAGGAGACACTGGAGGTAAAAGGACCAGTGTGAAGATGGTTATGGAGGCCGTATGGGGAGCAGGGAGAACTGCAGCCCTGCCTATGCATATATTTTGGAGGATTGGCTGGAAGAGAATAAAAGAGATGCTAGGGGAGGGACAAGAGGAATAGACCAGAGGGGTACCCTCCAAACCTCCAGCTCTTCTGCCTTTGGGTTAATGTAAAAGTTTGCAAGTACACATCCAACGAACAATAAGCTTGTTTAATCATCAACCTTCCTTCTATTATTTTGTAACTGAACAAGGTCAACTGAAGGACAAATGTGTTGATAAGACAGTGGGCAGGACCTCACTGGAGCCTACAAACCTTGGTTTGCACTTACTGGCTCTACACAATTTCAAGAAGACTGGTCCAGGGCTCTTACCTGTTCAAGCCACGCCAGGGCCAGGACTTTCCTCTAGGCCTAGAGAATTGCTTTAGGCTGCATGGCCAGGCACCTTTCAGCAATAGGACTTTCTGATGACCTATTAGCTGGCTCCTCTGGGAGAAGAAGGTCATCCTGGCTTGAATAGCCAGAATCAGTTTCCCCAAGACAGGGAAGGGACTGGGTATCTGGACATAGTGGGTCCAGAGTAGTGGATTCCTGGGCACTCAGTGGCTCACATTGTCCCAGACTAAAGGCAGCTAGGACATACTGGACCTCAAAATTAGTGTCAGAAAAGATCATCATGTCCTGTTGGAATTGGAGGAACAGAGTATCTCAGCAATGACCAAGATGAATCCATATGTTCAGACTTCAGTTTCAATTTTAACAATTACATTTATTTATTTATGTATGTATGTATGTATGTATGTATGTATGTATGTATGTATGTATTTATCATGCATGTATGCACACATGTGTATATGGTGGCCACACAAATGCATGACATGCCAAAAGACAACTTGTAGGAGTTATTCTCTCTTTCTGCTCTGCAGATCCCAGGAATCAAACTTAGGTCATCAGGCCTGGCGGAAAGAACCTTTACCTACTGAGCCATCTTGCTGGCCCATAGAACTTTTAATCTCCTAGAATTCCTGTATGATTCTGGAAAGAAAAATTCAATACTAAGCTCCTCTCCTGGAAAAGGGATGCTTAAAGTCAATCTAACTTGCCCTGGAAAGATAAGGAGACTTGATAAACCTTGTGTCTAAATACTATGGAACAAATGCTTGCTGCTATGATGACTGAAGCACGTGTGTAAAACATGACCAGACCTGCATTTGTAAACGACCGTTTTGGCTGTCGAAATCAGATGTCAGAAGGGAGAGACTGTCTTGGGGGAGACCAGTCCAGAAGTCATTATGGTACGCTAGGAGAGTGGAGACGGAGACATGGAGTTGTTTTGGAGGCAGAATTAGCTGATCTTGCAGACAATGAAAAACAACAGCTGGTGTGTGGCACAGGCGAGGCGGAGGCAGGAGGATTAACAGTTCAAGGCCAGCCCAGGCTGCAACTTGACAGCTCTGCTCCAGGCCACACCAGAGAAGCCCCAGGGGTCCACACAGTTCTTGGTGAATTATTCAGCGCAGTCATAGATCCAGGAGTCCCAACACCAGTCTCCAGGCCCAGGGTGGAAGCACCAGGGGATATCGCCCAAGGATGACTGGATTCACCCCACCTTTCATGAGGTGTGTTCCTGTCAGGTAATGTGGCAAGACTTGTTTTTTTTTTCCTTTTCAAAAAACGAGCACTGGAGAGGTGGCTCAGCAGTTAATCACGATTTTTGCTCTTGCAGAGGACCCAGGTTTGATTCCCAGCATGCATCCAAGGCAGCTCAGAATGGCCTGTAACTCAAGAACTCAAATTCCAGAGAACCGGGTACCCTCTTCTGGCCTCTATGGCCCTGTGTATACGTGATACACATGAACTTATCCAAGCACATGCACAGACACATAAAAAGAAATTTCTTTTTGAGACAGGGTCTCTCTGCGTAGCTCTGACTGCCCTGGAACTTGCTATGTAGACCAAGCTGTCCTTAAACTCTCAAGGATCTGCCTGCCTCTGCCTCCTGAGAGCTGAGATTAAAGGTGTGCACCACTACACCCAGCTATAATTTTTTTTTAAAGGAGAAACAACAACAATACATCATGGGCTCGGATGTAGCTCAGCAGTAGAGCACCTGGTGAGCATGTGCGAGGACCTGGCTCCAGTCCTCAGTGCCAACACCACTGCTAATGATGCAACAATAAATCTTCAGAGGAAGCCAGTAAGTATGGCACTAAAACAGAGATTTGTACCGTCGAAGCCCACTGGACTCCACTGGGAGACTGGTTTTTCTTTTATTTTTAGCTTCTTCTCCCTCTGGGTCACGGCCCAGGCCATATCTCTTACCAATTAACGTCTGAATTGCTGTCTGGGGTATACCGGGCTTTGTGTGTGTGAAGGTAGCCAAAGTGGAGAATCACTGCACTTAGAGTTTACATTTGGTAAACAGAGGGAGGGGGGCGGTATCAAATGAGACAGGAGCAAACAGTTCTTTGTGGTTATGATGTGAAATCGGTGGAGAGGCTGGAGGAAGAACAAGTTCAGGCAGAACATAATGAGTTGGGTTTAGGAAAAGGGCTGATGTCCTGGGGTGATGGCTGAGGGCGGGAGTCCAGGGGGAGCTAAGAATCGGGCACAGGGAGAGGCAGCTGTTCTTTGAAAGAGGAAAACTTTGGAACAGATGCTGTGGAGAATGAAATGGCCAGTCTGTGCCTGTTGTGACAGGATATTGTCAGCCACAAAGCTCACACTTGGGAACTGCACAATCAAGTTGCAAAAAAAAACCAAACAACCTTCGTGATGACTTACGTAAGTTGATGGAGTTCGGTTGTGGCACTCATGCCGTCCTGGGCTGTGAGAGAGGATTCAGACTGTGGGGTGGAGGTTGGCGCTTCCAGAGGTCGGAGGAGCCTGGCTCGGAGAATTGATGCTCCCATTACTAGGAATGAAGGGGTAGCTGAGACTGCTCTGTTTCAGCGAGACTACAAACTCTGGGTTTGCATTGGATTTGACTAGCAAACACTCATTTCAGTTGGTGGTGTGCTGTCACATACCAGTTTACCGAAGCAGATGGTGAAGTTTAAGGGAATTTTGCCAGTGACAGTTTTTATTAAAATTAAATTATACAGGGCTGGCAAGATGGCTCTGCAAGGCAGACAACTTGAGCTCCACCTCTAGGACCCACAGGGTAGAAGGAGAGAACCAATTCCCACAGGTTGTCTTCTGACCTCCACACACATACTGTGGCATGAACACACACACACACACACACACACACACACACACACACACAAACAAATAATGTAAGAAAAAAATTAAAATGTGCGAACAAATATACTAAATGCATTATATTTAAAATAAAGGTAATAGATACTAATTTGTTATTTCCTCCCACTTTAGTGCTGGAGATTGAACCAAAGACCTTGGGCATGCCAAGCCTATATTCTACGGCTGAACTACACCCCAACCTACTTCCTCTTTTCCTGTGTTCTGGCTTTATTTGCTGCCAAGCTCATATAGTAGACACCATCACTTCCAAGCTCCTGAGTGCCTGTGTTCTGAACACAACCCACTCACACCAAAGCTAGTATTTTCAGTGTGAGTCCAGAACTCCAGGTAAGGAGTTTATAGGGTTGACTTTCTCTGATACCCACTCCGGATTTGGCCAAAGTTTCTTTTATAAATACAGATGAGGCAGCTGGAGAGGTGGCTCAGTGGTTAAGAGCATGGGCTGCTCTTCCAGAGGACCTGGGTTCAATTACCAGCACCCACGTGACAGTTCATACTGTCCGTAACTCTAGCTCCAGGGGATCTGACACCCTCATACAGGCATACAAGCAACCAAACACCAATGCACATAAAATAGGAATAAAATACAGATGAGGGAGTCCTGAAGGGTGGATCTAAGAAAGGAAAAACAGAAGTCTACACTCTTATTTCTGTTTGTGCTCACAGTTTACTCATTACTCTACCAGAAAAAAAAAATTTTTTTAAAGGGGCTGGCTCAGTTGGTAGAGTGATTGCCTAACATGCCTTAAAAGGCCTGGATTTGATCCTTAAAGAAGCATAAACTGAGTATGGTGGCTCACACCTATATTTTCTGGGAAGTCAAGTCAGGAGGATCAGGAGTTGAAGGTTATCCCCAACTATGTAGAAAATTTGAAACCAGCCTGTATGATACTTTGCTTCAAAATAATAATACTATACATGTATGTTGTTGGGATGATATTTTGTTTGTGCTCCAACAAATAAAACTTGCTTGGAGATCAGAGTGTAGAGCTAGCTATTAGAGGCCAGGCAGTGGTGGCACACACCTTTAATCCCAGCACTTGGGATCTCATGCCTTTGATCCCAGTACCTGGGAGGTACATGCCTTTAATCCCAGCACTTGGGAGGAGGAAAGAAAGTGATATGGCTGGTCAGAGAGAGGAAGTGACAAGGTGGGGTGGAGACAGGAGCGTGGCCCCTTTCAGTCTGAGGATTCCTAGAGGTGAATAGTCTTTCCAGTGGCTGGCTGCTCTGCTCCTCTGATCTTTCAGCGTTCACCCTGATATCTGACTCCAGGTTTTTATTATTAAGACCAGTTAGGATTTGTGCTACATCTGGTGCCCAGTGTGGGGCACAAATCCACAAAAAAGCTGTGAGCCTGTGCCTTTGCCGCCACCAGCACAGGCCGGAGCTGCACACATCTGGAGTCACTACTCTGCTGACTAAGTTTTTGTTGCAGCCTCTCTACAACAATCTTCAGGAGCTAGTCCCTCACCACCAGCCAGCTCTGCCTTCAGGCAGCTCCTGCCACACACGTTTCTTCCCCCATGATCTCCTCTGTGCATTTTTCAGACAGCGGGTTCCCTTTCCCAGTGGGTTGTGGGCTTTCCCTGGACACCCTCTCAGGCTGCTGCCACACTAGGTAGCTGCCTTGAAGACCCACTCAGGCTTCTACTGTTCTAGGCAAAAGCAGTCAGCCTCACATCTAAATCATCATTGTTGGCAGATTTGGTGAGACAATTGGGAATTCTTAAAGGGAGGAATTAGTTAAAAAGAGAGGGTTTTTTTCCCACATTAAAAAATGGGAAACACTATTGCAATGGAGGGAGTTAGGTTTCTGTATGATAATACGCTGGACTGTTTGAAAATGGAGCAATTAAATGAGAGGATAATTAATTTAGATGGGAATTACATAATGTCAATTATAAATATTATCCATTTGATCATTTTTGTTTTATCATTTAAAAAGCTGGTTAATATGAGCGCCAAGATAAAAGTTTTAGAAAAACTTATTAAAACAGATCATAGAGATATTCAGACCCAGGCAGAGGAATTTAAAGGAGAACCAATCTCAGCATTGCATTATAAGGTTAGAGAGGAACAGCCTAAGGTTTTCAAACAGCCAACCTTAATTTATCCAGTAACCTTACAGGAACTGCCAAATGATAGATATCCCTAAGGGTGTATAAGAGCTGAATGGGCTCCTGCAACTCCTGTGCAGATGTTAGATTTGAGGAGATTCAAGGAAGCAATAGTCTCATATGATATACATTCACCTTTTGTGAAGCAGATGTTAAACTCCTGGTCAACTTGTAATATCACTCAAGACTGGAGAGACATGGTTACAGCAGTCTTGGAGCCTGGTCCTCAGTTACAGTGGAGGACCTGGTGGAAAGATGAGGCTGAGACCATTGAGCAACAAAGTAGGGCTAGAGATATGGAAATCTCCCAAGACCAAATTCTTGGAGAGGGAGACTATGCTAATGTAGAAAGACAGTCTCTATATGATGAGTACACCCTGACTTTATGCTGAGCAACAACCCTGAATGCTTGGGACAGAATTGAAGAAGTAGGAAAGAAAATTGAGTCATTTACTGAAGTTATACAGGGACCAAAAGGAACCTTCACTGACTTCTTACAAAGATTGATTTCAGCAATAAATAGAATGATACCGAATTCAGAAGCTAGACAAATAATAATTGGATCTCTGGCTTTTGGAAATGCTAATGCACAATGCAAAAGGATAATCAGCACCCTTGGAGGAGTGCAATTAATATTGAATCTCATAACCATGATGATGATTGGATAGGAGAGGTGATTTCCAGATGTTTGAAGAAAAATTGAAAAGTCAGGTGTTTCAGTTGCAGTAAACAAGGTGACCTAAAGAGATTGTAAACAGGACATTCCTAGAAACAATGTTTTTCTAAGAATAATCCCAATAGGATGCCCCTCCCTTCTGGAGTGTGCAGAATGTATGGCAAAGGCAGACATTGGACTAACAAATGTAGATCAACAAGGGACAGTCAAGGCAACCCTTTGCCTTTGGGAAACACCTTAAGAGGCCTCTCAAAGGCTCGCATGTCAAATTCGGTTCAGTTGTTTCCTGTCATCATGGAGGAAACTCTTTCCCAGAGCAATTAAAGAACCTAATGCTTATTTAAAGAAACCATACTGCTCTGGATGATAGAACAGCTTTAGAAAATAAAAGAAAAATTTAAGTAGAAACCATAAATCAAAATTAATAAAGATTAGATTTGAACAAGAGAGACCTCTTAATTAGAAGAGATGATAGTTTGTCAAACAGCATGACCTTTCAATCTAAACTAATTTATACAACTAGCAAATGTTTCTCATTTAATCAGCTATAACTTGCCAAAAGGGAACTTCCCCCAAATTGGGGTTGTGGCAGGGTTTTATTTTTGTCTTTTCAGGAGAATAAAGGCATCCAGCTAAAGAATCTGAAGACCACTGGACAAAAGAGACATGTGAAGGAAAAGAACAAATCATCCAGAAAAAAATGTCCCAAGAAAAAGAGTAAATTGGCCTATTGGTATACCACATCTCCAACAGGATAAAATTTCATAAATCTTCCCAAATGTTTGTTTCTGCCATTCTCTACAGACATATAATGCAAATTGTCTTTTTGTAATCCCAGTCAAATTAAATATTAAAGCTGACTTTGGAGTTGGAGTGTGGCTCTCTTCTTCTCTAAACTCAAGCATGCTTGTTAAAGTAAAATACAAAATCTCTGTCTCATGTCGGAAAATCCACCTGATATAGGACAGAAGAAAAACCAAAATTAGGGAATACTCTATTGTTACTAATCTCAAAATCCTTTGGTTTTATTTTGACTCTTTAAAGCTTTTCTTAAGGTTCTGTTTTGGGGGAAAAACAGAAAAAAGATATAGAAATAATAGAATAAAAGGTAGATTATTGAATCTACTTTTAAAAAGCAACTACTTGTTTTAAATATTTTATATTGTTACGGATTTTTGTATATTGATACAAATTTAAGATTTTTTTTAGAGCACACTGTACATACGTTTGTAATCTTGTTCAAGGTATTGTACCTATACAGCTCATTTAACAATATAATGTAAATTTCTAGTCCCTGAAAGTTATTACCAACTATTTAGGATAATAAGAAAATGCAGATTAGTAATTCGTCACCTATTACAATCACACTTGTAGTCATATTAGGTGTGTTTTCAAAGTCAAACAGAGACATATTTTAGATAGACAAGTGGTCTTCAAACACTTCAGAGATCTACAGAATATGGCACTTAAAATGTTTTAATAACATGTTTGTTTTTTGTTTTTTTATGACAATGAGACATGTCTACTTCTGGCAGCACCAGTCTACTTCAGAGAAGATCATGGGCATCGAAGAAACTCCATATGGAGTTTAGTTTCTTTGTGACAAAAGTTAGCCCCTGGGCAAGAAAGTTCTCTTGCCTTGATTGCTGACAGTATGCTGTCCAAATGGGACAAGCAGGACACACACAAAAAGGACTGCCAAACTGTCCCAAGACAAGGTAAGGTAGCCCTTCAGAAAATCCTGCTTCACAGATAAGTCTGTCATACATGCTAGGCCTGTAGGCCGAAGATGAATGACTCAACATTACAGAGGAACCTTGGACTGTCCAGACAGCCAGCTGTTTCTGCCATTTCACACAAGCCAGTTGCTTTTACTTCCTGCTTGCTCCAGTAATATTATTTCCTTTTTTGGGTCTCTGATGGAGTTGAAGACTAGATAGTTATAATTTTCCTTGTTAACAGATTCAGAAAAGAAATTCGCTAAAGAAATGTAAAATGTATAAGGTTGAGAAACATAAAAAGGTAATTTTGGTAATAATTTTGGTAAAACATAAAAAGTTAGAATAGAAAGTGAATTAGGTACAACCTTTTGGATTCACTAAAATAGGATAGATAATTGAGTATTTTCTCTGAATTTGTCAAATGTTTATGGACTAGACACTGTCGATGTATTTATTGCCTGTATATATTATATATAGTTATTGTACTTAATGTATACTGTTTTTCTTATATTAGTTATAACATTCTTTTTTTATTTTAGACAAAAGGGGGAAATGTGGTGGTATTTTGTTTGTGCTCTAACAAATAAAGCTTGTCTGTAGATCAGAGTGCAGAGCTAGCCACTAGAGACCAGGCGGTGGTGGCACACACCTTTAATCCCAGCACTTGGGAAGAGGAAACAGAAAGTGATATGGCTGGGCAAAGAGAGGAAGTGATAATGTGGGGTGGAGACAGGAGCTTGGCCCCTTTCAGTCTGAGGATTCCTAGAGGTAAGAAGTCTTTCTAGTGGCTGGCTGCTCTGCTCCTCTGATCTTTCAGCGTTCACCCTGATATCTGACTCCAGGTTTTTATTATTAAGATCAATTAGAATTTGTGCTACATGTTATATTGTGTGTGTGTGTGTGTGTGTGTGTGTGTGTGTGTGTGTGTGCGCGCGCGCATGCAACTGTCTCTGGAGACCAGTCTTCTAAAGCATTATGGGAGACCTTAGTGCTCTTACTTAGCATATAACAAAACCAGCATATCATCTGTTTGTATCAGCTCTGCAGAGGGATGGCTCTTGAGGGTGTCAGGCAAACAAAATACATTAGCCTAAGTGGAACTCTGTAGTTTGTAATGGCCCAGCTGCTTGTCATGGTGGGGTGGGATGGATTTAATCTAAGACTGTTGGCTGTGAATAACTGCATTTCTCCCATCATTCACCATTCACCATGTCTACAACTGATGGATCTCAAGCATGCTTAGGTCTGCTGGTTCAGGGCTTGGGCAACTTCTAAGTTCATTAACTTCTCACTAGTCTGCCCATGGTAAGAAGGAGAGCTCATCACATGTCTATTGACTTGAGTAGAAGCCAGGACTAAGTTTTGGACTATTCACTGTTTTCTGTTAGGGGCTGTGAACAATTGAGGGCAGGGCTGGAGAGAGTCCAGATTCCAGATGCACTTGGCCATCCCATAGCTCTGACATCAAGCCTTGTAGACCATCCTGGATTGCTTCTAAAAGAAAAGTTTTCAGTGCTTACACTGTGTGTGGAACCCTTCAGCACCCATTCACAGGCAACATTCAGACTTCATACAGTGTAAGCTATATCATGCTTATCATCTACTCAGAAACATTCTTTAGGTTGATTTTACTTACTACATTTTTTTGTTTATGTGTAGTTATGCCTATATGTATGGGTGAGCAGTGTGGAGGTCAGAAGACAGACAACTTGTAGAAGTTGGCTCTCTCCTTCAATCATGTGATCCCTGGGTATTGAATTCAAATAGCCAGACCTGGCTTCAAGCCCCTATTCCTATTAAGCTATCTGAATGGCCCAGGAAATATTTTCCAAGAATTTCCTTAGGGACAAGGAAGAACTGTCAAAGGACTATCAGACTTGTTCCAAGCCTAGGCTCTAATTCCAGGAGGCTGGTGACCAGCTGTGTTTGATTTAAGGCATAGATATATTACCGATTTTAAGAAAATAACTGTTTTCTCTGAGACTATTAAGGCCAAAAATGAACCTTGGATGAGTCAGAAGGCATATTTGAAGTTTCGTTCATTTAAAAGATATTCAGACTTGGCATGGTAATACACACCTGTAATCCTTACATGGGGGAGGTTAAGACAGAAAGACATCATGTTTTCAGTCAGTTGAACTTACACAGTGTGACTCTGTGCCCCTAAAACAAAACAAACAAACCAGATAACCAAGTACAACTATCCTTCTACTTACAATGTGGTTAAGTCTTGATAAACCCATTATAAGTTGAAAGCATTTAAAGGATGGGGAGGTGGCTCAGAGGTTAAGAGTGTTCCCTGCTCTTCCATTTTCAGCTTCAAGCATCCACCAGACAGCTCACAGCCTGCAATTCCAGCTCCAGGGGATCCAATGCCTTCTTCCAACTTCTATGGGCTCCTGCACTCAGCTTCACATACTCAAACACAGACATACATAAATAAAAAAGAAATCTTAAGAGAAATGCTTTTAATACACATAATCTACCAAGCATCATACTTACCCTACTTAAATTGCTCAGAACACATATGCTAGCCTCCAGCTGGGCAAATCATTTAACACAAGGCTTATTTTTAAATGAGCATGTCTTATATCTTAATTACTGTACTGAAAGCAAGAGAGAACAAACAGGCTGGATGGGTACATTTTGAACCACTGTAACATAAGAAAGAAAAATAAAAAAATTAAAAAAAATGAAATCAAACCATCACAAAGAGCTGGGGAGTGAGGGCTCTGCTCGTAAAGCCTTGTCTTGCAAATTGAAAGTCTAAGTTTGAGTTCAAGAACTTGCATAAAAATGCCAGGAGTGGTACTGGGGGCAGAGGTAAGAGCATCCCGAGACTAACTGGTCAGTCTGTCAAGGGGAATGAGATCCTTAGTCTCAAGGAGGAGAGCATTTTGGGGAATGACTCTGAAGTTGTCCTTTGGCCACCACACACAAATTTACACACATACATAACCAGTATGCATTCAAGCACAAACACACACACACACACACACACACACACACACACACACACACACAAGCATGCTCCAAGAATCCTAAGTGGGATCCAGAAGGGATTTCTACTCAGTACAAACCATACTTTGAATTGTACCGTTTCTTTTTTTTCTGGGCTTGCATTCTGCAGTCCCATCTCAAGATGCTGAGCAGTGGCAGTGAGCTGCAGCTCTTGAGTCAGCCACGCTGCCACTCTGGGAAACAGTGGATACGTTACCAATATGTGTAGCTAAGGTGTGGTGTCCAGCAGATTGGTACAGTAAGTGTATGCCACTCTCAAGGAGCTTGCTAGTTTAATTCATTGGTCTCTTTTTAAACTTTTATTAATTCTTTAAGAATTATACTTTTATTATATAAAATTTATATAATAAAATTATATATATAATTATATAAAATTATACTTTTATTAATTCTTTGAGAATACCATACAATGTATTTTGAACATATTCACTCCCACAACTCTTCTCACAACTACTCTCTCTACCCTCCCGTCCCTTCCCACCCAACTTATTTCTACTCTTCCGCCTCCTCCTCCTTCTCCCCTCAAGTCCAGTTTTTATTGTCCAGCTAAACTTGGGGATGGAGATGCCCTGGTGTATGGTGGACTTATTAGGAGTCACATAATTAAAGAAAACTGACTCTTCCTCTTCCAACAGCAATCAAATGCCGAGAGCTCCTCAGCTAGTCGTGGGATTTCATGCCCACCTTCTCCCTCTGTGCCTGGATTTTGTCTGGCTTGAGCTGCACAGCTCTTACACATGTCATTGTGTGAGTTCATATGGTCAACTTCCCTCCTTCTGTCTGGAAAACACTGTCCTTGGTGTTATTGACCACCTCTTGCTCTCAGACTCTCTCCACTCTCTCTCCTCCGAACATTGGGAGGAGGAGTGTGATATGTACGTCCCATTTAGGCTCGGGTACTTCACAGCCTCTCATCCCTGCTTGTTGACCATTGGAGGGCCTCTGTGGTAACTGCCATCAATAGCAAGAAGAAGCTTCTCCAGTGAGAGCCGAGAGATGGTCTGACCTGTGGACTGAAGCACAGTCTCACTCTGTAGTACAGACTGGCCTTGAACTCGGGTGACTCTCTTGCCTCTGACTCCTGAGTTCTGAGATTACAGATGTGAGTCAGCACACCTGGCTAACTGAGGAAGACCGAAAGGGGAGGCTAGGGGGCAGAGGGCTAATGACTAGGAGATCTCAATGCTAATATGAAGAGTGTAACTTCCAAGGGGAGGACTGTGTCACCCAGATGCTTGGATAGGATGTGGTCCAGGAAGATCCTCAAGAGAAGTGACATCTTCAGTTGAGTTTAGATCAGCTGGGTGTGGTGGCACACGCCTTTGATCCCCTGCACTCTGAAGGCAGAGACAAGTGAGTTCAAAGCCAGCAAGGGTGACGGAGACCTGACCAGAGAGGAGAGAGACAGAGAAGACCAATAGGAATTTGAGAATGGAAAGTACAAAGACAAGATGTTCTAGTGAAGGGGAGCAGGCTGCTGCTGAGGCAAGGACACCAGAGAGCTCAACCTCGCAGAACTGACTGTCCTCAAAGGTCAGCAAGGCCTGGGGCGGGTTAAAGTGCTACCGTTCACATGCTCGTTGATATTATTCTCAAAAGGGGACACTTTCTGTACAGGACAACTTAGGTCATCTCTACTCCTTCTCTCAGACTTCTCAGGGTAGAGAGGTAGTGTGCCTCCAGCCCACAGATGGGAAGTCAGAACCCTGGCATTGTCACACAGCTTCGTGAGGCCAGGGGAAACCTGTGGAGCTGTGTAAGCCCTGCTGCTCAGCACAGAACCCCCCAGCCCCCAGATAAGCTGCTCCTAAGCAAGGACTCATGGTACAGTTTCATACCTTGCAGAGCAAAGAATGCCATTTGCTACTTGAGAGCTGGTGGAGGTTCCAAGGCACAGAACTTCTGCAGTCCTGCAGAGTAATCAAGCACACAGGCCTGACCTTGCTTAGTCAATTTGTTAACAACCTTGTGACCTTGACCAGCTGATTCCCAGACCTCTGAGGCTCAGTAATGCCCCATTCAGCAGACTTAACCTCAGTTGGCAGGGTTGAAGGGTCCCTTCTTCACCAGCAGGGACTCCAGGCTCTTACTCAGTGGAGGACAGGACTGGAGAGTGGCATGTGGTATACCACTCATGAAGCCACTGACCCTACCTGTATGATCCCTCACAGCCCAGCAATGCTGCTACAGTAATTGTGTCACATCCGGGGATGAGGACATCTTTACGAATGTGCCTACCCAGGCTGGATCATCCAGCAGCCACCCCTTCCTAGGGACTTGCAATCTACCAGGAGGCAGAACCAGGCTCCTTGCTGATCTGGGTCAGGTCTCCCCCCTACCCCCACCACCTTTTGCCTTCACCAAGGAGCTTTGTTTCTTCCGTAGACACGATCTGTACTGTAAATAACTTTCTTTCCTCTGCAAACCCCGTAATTTTCCTTCAAGCTCCTTGGATTTGCGGAAAGCATGAAGCCAGGTTGCTTTGCTCACTTCTGCCTTCTGCACTGTGATGATAGCTCTGAGCTAACTGTCTGACTGACGGAGAGGAGTAGAGAGAAGCCGATGGAAGGGGTAAGCCACTGAATCTCAAAATACAGAATCCTGTCCCACAAACAAGAGACAACCAAGGTTCCCCAAACTTGGAAGTGGGAGAGGAGTAGAAGGGGATGGACCTGAGACATGTGAAGAAGAACCGTGGCTGTGTGCAGACCAGTTAGGTGTGGGAATTGCAGAACGGAGTCTGAAGCAGCCCTGTGATACAAGCGCATCGCTAGAACAAAGTAGTTAGTGGTTGCCATTCTAAATGGACCTTCAGTTACCTGCAAGTCCATAACCGACTCATCTACCCGCTGTCCTCAGTAAACTCAACCCAACAGAAATAAACATGTATATATCCTGGGTTGTGGAGATGGCTCAGCAGGTAAAGGTGCTTGCTGGAGAGACTGATGACCTGAGTTCAATCCCTGGGACCCTCACAGTAGAAGAAGAGAGTTGAATTCTACAACTTGTCTTTTGACTTCCATTTGTGCGCCATGGTACATGGGCACTCCTGTACACATACATAAATAAGTGTAATAAGATAAAATAATAAATATGTACATTATATGTATTTCTAATTGCGAGGGTTTGTTGTTTTGTTTTGTTTTGTTTTCAAGACAGGGTTTCTCTATGTTGCCTTGGCTGTCCTAGAACTCATTCTGTAGACCAGGATCTAAGTCAGTAGATCCACCTGCCTCTGCATCCCGAGTGCTGGGATTAAAGATGTGTGCCACCACCACCCGGCTTTTAATTGTTTTCTTGACATAGGTCTTCACTGTAGTCCAAGCTGGCCTAGAACTCACTATGTAGGCTGGCCTTAAGCTCCTGGCAATCTCCCCTTAGCTTCCTAAATATGGGCTGGATGACTAGGCTGGATGATTCAGATGAGTGTGTCTCTGTGTTTAAAATTTTGTATAACAGCCAGACATGTCAATGCACACCTGTAATCCCCAGCATTCTTTTTATTCATTTATTTTTGAGTCAAGATCTTGTATATCCAAGGCTAGCCCCAAACTCACTATGTCTCCAAGGATGACTTTGAACTCCCAATCCTCTTGCCTCCATCTCCTAAGTGCTGTGATTACAGGTGTGCACCACCACGCCCAAATGAACTCTTTATTCTCTTACTTAGATAACTCTCTCTGATCTTTAGTTTCTGTTTTTGTTTTGTTTGGTTGTGCTGGGGATGGGACCCCGGGCCTCACACACATTGAGAAAATGGTCTCTCACTGAGCTGTATCCCTAGCCCAAATACTTACTTCTGGCTGGGAAGATGGTTCGGCGGTTAAGAACATGATGCTCACCCACTAGTGGTGGCACATGCCTTTAATCTCAGGATTTATGAAGCAAAAGCAGGCAAATCTCTGTGATTTCAGTCTGGTCTCCAGAGCTAGTTCTAGGACAGCCAGGGCTACACAGAGAAACCCTGTCTTGAAAAACAAAACAAAACAAAACAAAACAAAATGAGCAACAACAACAAAAAAAGAGAGTACTGCTCTTGCAGAGGACCTAGGCTGGGTTCCCAGTACCTACATGGTGTCTCATAACCACCTGTAACTCCAGGGGATTGTGCCCTCTTCTGAACTCTGTAGGCAACTGCACACACACATACACACACACACACACACACACACACACACACACACACACATTATTTCTGATTTGAAAATTACTTCTTTTTAGTTTTTGGATTTATTTATTTTATTTTACACGTATGAGTGTTTTGCCTGCATGTATGTATGTGCACCACAAGCAGATCTGGTACCTATGGAGGTCTGAAGATAGTGGATCCCCTAGAACTGGAGTTGCAGATGGTTTTGAGCCACCTTGTTGGTTCTGGGAACCAAACCTGGGTCTTCCGAAAGAGTAGCAAGTGCTTTGATGTAGTGAGCCCTCTCCCCACCTGCTGGTCTGGGGATTTCTTAAACCAGTTGGTCTCTTGCTGAAGAACGAGAGAAATATACATACCAAGAGAGTAGGGAATGGTTGGGTTGGGAGGACACGGTGTGGTACTAAGATTATAGTCTGTTTTGTCTATACCTTTTTTGTTTGTTTGTAGTTTTGGTGCCTGTCCTGGATCTTGCTCTGTAGACCAGGCTGGCCTTGAACTCACAGAGATCCACCTGGCTCTGCTTCCCGAGTACTGGGATTAAAGGCGTGCGCCACCACTGCCCGGCAACCTTTTAGAGGTTATCTTAAAGTCTAGATGGGAAAAAGACCAGATTGTGGCGCGTTGACCCAGCTGAGCTGTATCCTTAGCATTGTGGGTTAATGGGGAGAGAAGGGCCAAGAGCCCAAGGGAATGGAGCCAGACAAAATGACCCTATGGTCAGACGAGCTCCCCAGAGAACAGGGAGCAGACCAAAACACGGTGTCCGAAGGACACCCAGTCCTCAGAGGTGGACAAGCAGAGCACCTTCGTTCTGGACCATCAGTTTATTAGGAACAAGACTATAGCCAGAAGTTGGGGGTTTTGAAAACACCAATCAGTTCCTCAAAGGGAAAGGCTGACAAATGTGAACAGAGTGCCCCAGTCATGTGGTTTGAGGGTCAAGGCAGTATGCAGAAAGGACAGGAGAAAAAAAAAAAGACATCAGGCAAATGTCCAGCCCTCCCACCTAGTAGAGTATGATCCTGAGGCTCTTAGTGATTGGACAGGAGGGAAACAATTTCAGGTTTCCTCAATTGATTTTAAGGGTTCTGTCTTTTCTCAGTGTTCATGGGGGAGTTGTTCTAAGACCCCGACAGATACCCAAATCCCAGGATCCTCCCATCCCCCATGTACACGTGTAATATCCGCACCTATGCTTGTATACTGTATACTGTATATACCTATCCTGTATACTGAACACGTCCCTGGACTATGATACTAACACAATGGACAAGCTTTGTTAAATTATATTGTCTAGACCAGTGGTTTTCAACCTTCCTGATGCTGTGACCCTTTAATACAGTTCCTCATGTTGTGGTGACCCCAACTAAGCATAAAATTATTTTCATTGCTACTTCATAACTGTGATTTTTGCTACTGTTATGAATCATAATGTAAATATCTGTGTTTTCTGGTGGTCTTAGGTGACCCCTGTAAAAGAGTCATGACCCACAGGTTGAGAAATGCTGGTCTAGGGAATAATGACGACAAAATATGTAAATCTCAGCCAGGTGGTGATGGTACACGTCTTTGATCCCAGCTCTCAGAGGCAGAGGCAGGCAATTCTCTGAGTTTGAGGCATGCCTGGTCTACTGAGGAAGTTCCAGGACAGCCAGGGCTTCACAGGAGAAACCTTGTCTTGAAAAGCAAAAAAATAAAAAAAAAATAAATAAAAAATAAAGGAAAAAAGTAAATCTCAGTACAACATAATTTTCTTCGAATATTGTAAAAAAAACTTGGCTGGAGGGATGGATCAGCAGTCAAGAGCATGCACTGCTTTTGCAGAGGCCCCCAAGTTCAATTCTCTGCACCCACATCAGACATCTCGTAATTGCTGTAACTCTAGCTCCAGGGGATCTCACACCCTTTTCTGGCCTCTGTAGGAGCCTGCACTCATATGTACATACCAACACGCAGACACACACATATATACATTTTTTTAAATTAAGCTACCCGAGTTGTCCCAGCCTCCTGAGTGAATTCCAAGCCAACTTGGTCTACATAGTAAGTTCCAGGCCAGCCAGAGCTACTTAGTGAGATCCTGTCTCAAAACAACAACAACAACAAAAAAAAAAAACCTTGAAAAACTCAGTTGAATCCAAGGATATGGCACCCTAGAATACAGAGTGCCAACTGTACTTTGAGAAGTGATTCTTTTTAGTTTGTCACTGTAGTGCTGGGCCACTGAATGACTTCTGGGACACAACATGCTCTTACAGAACTGCAAGATCTGCTCCCTCACGCTCTGAGTCCAGGATTTGTAGATGGCTTCTAGCTGAGAAGGCCAAGGAAGATGAAGGTGTTGATCAGAGAGAGACCACATGATGTGTGGCACTTATTATTATTATTATTATTTTGGTTTTTCGAGACAGGGTTTCTCTGTGTAGCTTTGTGCCTTTCCTGGAACTCACTTGGTAGCCCAAGCTGGCCTCGAACTCACAGAGATCTGCCTGGCTCTGCCTCCCGAGTGCTGGGATTAAAGGCGTGTGCCACCACTGCCCAGCCGGCACTTATTATTTTTAAGGATTTATTTATTTATTCATTAATTTTTGTTTGTTTATTTATTTATTTGTGTATATGTGTGTGCCAGCATGAGTTTATGTGCATAATATGCGTACAGGAGCCCTTGGAGGCAAGAAGAGGGCACCAGATCCCCTGAAACAGGTGACTACAAGCCCCTTTGTATGTTCTGGAAACCAAACCAGTGTCCTCCACAGGAGCAGTATCCACTCTTTGCAGTTTCTTTCCCACCCCGCCTTCCATCTTGTTTTTTGAGGGAGGGTGTCTCACTTAACCCGGAGCTAACTGACTCAGCTAGGATAGCTTACCAGGGACCCAGAGAGCTGTCTACTTCTGCCTCCCCAGCACTGGGATTTACAAACATACACCATCTATCTGGTTTTTTGTTTTGTTTTTTTTTGTGGAGTCTGTGATCAAATTCACGTCTTCATGTTTGCACAGCTGGCACTTTTCTGACTAAGCCATCTGCCCAAGACCTGGGTCTCACGTCTTTCAAAATAAGTATGTTGGAGTTGGCTGGGTGTGGTAGTGCAGGTCTTTAATCCCAGCACTCAGGAGGCAGAGGCAGGTGGATCACTGTGAATTATGAAGCCAGCCTAGTCTACAAAGTGAGTTCCAGGACAGCCAGGACTGTTACCCAGAGAAACCCTGACTCAGAAAATAAATAAATAAATGAATAAATAAGCAAGCAAACAAACAAAGAATGTTGGAGTAGATCATCTTAATCAATTAAAATTGTTAAGCATGAGCCAGGCTCTGACTTCCATCCCCCAGCCTGACCCCAAAGCACAAACAAAACAAAAAAGAAGAAAAATTGTGATCATATTTTCAGAAACAAAATTCCAGCTAATAATTTCACTAATGCCAGATATTTGATATTGAAAGTGCCCCCAGAAAAATGCAAGATGTGTAACCTCCTGAAATTCTAACAGACTCAACTGCCTCCCCCAACTTTGTTTCAGAATGCCTGAGACCTCAGAACAACCTTATCTCACTAATCTTTAGAACCGTTTAAGTGTTTACTCTTCGTTTTTGAACTCTTTAGAATTTAACTGGTCTGAGTTTAAAGATTTGTGAGCACATTCCACACTCTTATTTAAACAAGCTGTGGTGATTACACAGCCACTTCTTCTTCTTTTTTTTTTCTCCAATCCTGGGAGATTTTATCACAGTTTTATCTTCGGGCCAAGCAACCATACCTCCCAATTTCTTCTCATTGGAATGGCCTTTCAAAGGTTGGAGGTCAGATTGGGAGAGTGCTTAGAGCCATCCATGGTAGTTCAGGCAGTTCTTGTGGAAGGTGCTAGATAAACCTGGCATCACCATAATCAGATGTCTGTTCTCTCCCTAGAGTAGAATGTTGTAGGTGGGGAGGAATGGGGTCTCTAGGCACAGTATTTGGATTGCCGTTGCAGACAGTGTAGACAATGATTCTACAGTTGTGAACTCTCATCATCTGAGAAATGGATGTTTAGTATATCTACATCAATCTCCGTAGTAGTATAGGAGACACAAAGGAAAGGGAAAGATTAGAATGTACCAAGATTTGTTTTATTGGGTATTTATTTGTAGGCATTCAGTAAGTAAAAAGAATACATGAAAATACCTACTGTAGATTAGGCACTGAACATGATGATATTCTCTCTCTCTCTCTCTCTCTCTCTCTCTCTCTCTCTCTCTCTCTCTCACACACACACACACACACACACACACACACACACCTAGCTTAATGCAAGACCTGAAACTTTAAAGGAAAGTATAGGCACAAGCAGGGAAGAACTTTCTGGAAAGGACACCTAGGGTGCAGCAAATAACACCAAGGATTAATAAATGGGATTGTGTGAAACTAACAAGCTTCTGCACAGTAAAGGAAACAACCAGCAGAACAGAGACAACCCACAGAATAGGGAGCACCTACATAGCAGACGGGGATTCGTATAGGGAGCACCTACATAGCAGACGGGGGATTCATATAGGGAGCACCTAAATAGCAGACAGGGGACTC
>CABHPQ010191892.1:0-13753 GCA_902168405.1 Peromyscus aztecus
TTGCTATGGTGAAACACACTTGTAATTGTATTGCTATGGTGAAACACACTTGTAATCTTAGCACGTGGGAGGCTGAGGCATGAGGATTTCTAGACAGGAGTTTGAGTTCAGCTTGGGCTACATAGGAAGGCTGTCTCAGAAAAAGGGGTGGGGGAACTAAAGAGATGTCTCATCAGCTAGAAGGCTGTACTGCTTTTGCAAAAGACTGGAGTTCCATGCCAGCACCCTGCTGAGTGGCTCACAACTGCCAGCTCCAGAGGATTTGATACCTCTGATCTTCTTGGAACCTACACTCTTGTGCACATAGCCACATTCACACAAACACATATACACCAAATTAAAAATATAATAACTTTTAAAATGGTGGGTGCAGTAGTCCAGGTCTGTAATCCAAACACTTCGGAGATGGTAGAGGTAAGGAGATCCACGAGTTCAAGGTTATCCTTGGCTACATACTGAGTTCAGTTCACGGCCAGCCTGGGCTACATGTGATCATGGACGTGGGGGATGGGTGGAGAAAGGAGGAGGAGAAGGAAGAGAGGAGGGGGAGGAGGAAGTGTGGAGGAGGAAGCTAAACAAACAAGAGTGATTGCTGAGTATGAGACAAGACACTTTGGGGTGAGATCAAACGTTGGCTTTGAAGCCGCTTCCTGAGAATGGGGAGATTTGCAAGGCAGAGTAGAGGGATTTGCAAGGCAGATCTGCAAGGCAGTGTATAAAAGAGGGAGCTTCTCAGTAGCAGGAGGCAGGGACACAGAGTGAAGGGACTGGCAGGGCCCCAAGTAGGACTGAGTTGCGCAATGTAGAGCCCTGGGGAGGGTTCCACTTCTTGGTCCACACCCTCAAGCTCCTCGAGAAAAATCACAGTTCATATGCAAGCTTAAAATGCTTTTCACTGCTGCACAGAGCGCTCCCCTGGTTAGCAGAGTCCCTGGTTTGGGCTCCAATGATGCTGTGGAGAGTGAAGGGAGGGACGGAAAGGTGACCTGCCACTGCCTGGGGAAACCAGCTTGTCACAGTGTCTACGAGATGGATCTAGGTGGTCCCAGGAAGAATCAGGAAAGAGCCTGGGGTGCGGGAGGGCCCCCTTCATGCTGGAGGACTGTAATCCCACAGGGGAAGCAGCTGAGGAGTGGGCTAGCTGGAATAGACACCCAGCCTCACCCTCCCTAATCCTCAAAAGGAGCTGTGAGTTATAAACACAGCAATTACCCACAGGAGGCCGATGACTCAGTTCAACGGACTGTAAAATGCTTAGAAAAATAGGGGCCCTATAAATGCAAAAATATTATTACGAGCACTTTCCCCTAAAACATCTTCCATCCTCCTGGGATGTTGCCTGTAAGGCCCAGATGGACTGATTTCTGCCATAAAATGAAACTCAGCTGGTCTGAGGAGCAGGCGTTCTGGTGAGACCACAGACCCTTGAGGAGGGAGCCCTCACGTTGCCTTGCTTCTCCCAGAGGAACAATGGTGCTGGCAGCTAGGAGTTCACAGGAGAAGGATCCTGGCAGGCCTGGCTTCCCGTCTTAGGTCATGAATGGTGGCCTGACCTTCTCTGAGCCTTGGTCTCCTTATCCCAATCTTAGGATGAGTCCAAGACTTGGTGTAATCATCTTTTGGAACCCCAGATGCTTTGATGAACATAAAGCAATTTGCAGGTGAATTTACACGATACTGCCTCCCCATCATCAGGGCATCTGTTCCAAGACACCCAGTGGATGCCTTGAATCCCCCATAACTCTGAACTTACACACCGTATCCTATTTTTCTTGTGCATACACACTTAGATAAAGTTTAGATAAAGTTTAATTATAAATTAAATAAAAAGAATAGTAAGAAATTGGCAATAGTTAACAATAAATTAGAAAGATGAAGTGATAGACTATAAAAACAGTTATTTCTAATTTATGAATTGATTATCTCTTAAATTGCCCATTGATTATTTTCTGACCGTGACTGACTGCAACTGAATCCATGAAAGCAGACCCGTGGAGATGGGGACCCCCGTACATGGGTGGAAGTGAGGAAAGCTGTGTGGGATTCTCACACTTCCATCATACTTTAGATACAGCCCAGCTAAGCCAGGAAGGGACAAATGAACTGCTCACAAATGCCACCTGTTCCTAGTGCCCTGGTCTCTGGACATAGGACAGAGTTAGATGACAATGCTGTTCTCAGGTCTACCAGTAAGGTGATGACAATTGCCAGCAGCCTGAGGGCTCAGAGACAGCTCCTCCTCCTCCTCCTCCCCCTCCTCCTCCTTCTTCATTATTATTATTCCTTCTCCTCCTTCTTCCTCCTCCTCTTCCTCTTCTTCTTCTACTACTTCTTCTCTGTTTTAAGACAGGATCTTGCTATGTAGCTCTGGCTGTCCTGAAACTCCAATATGCAGGCCAGACTGGCCTCAGACTCACAGAGATCCGCCTGTCTCTGCCTCCTGAGTGCTGGGATTAAAGGTGTGCACCAGGCCCGACAATGGGTCTTAATTGAAGAGATTTTGTGTGTGTGTCTAGCTGGGTTTCTTAAATTTTTTCCCACTTATGACCTCTTTTGCCTTAGAGATGTTTACACAGCTCTGGATATGCAGCTATGTAAAATAAGTATACGAAGCAAAAACTTACTGGTAAAGAAATTTATTCTTGGGCTGAGGAGAAGACTCAGTGAGTCAAGAGCTTGGCACGCAAGCCTGAGGACCCGGGGTTGGATCCGTAGGACCCCCATAAAGCCCAGCACAGTAGTGTGAGTCTGTGGCCCCAGCCCTCCTATGATGTGATGGGAGGTGGAGACAGAAGAATCCCCAGAGGCTCTGAGCTAGCCAGCTTAGGGTATACAGCAATTAATAACAAGAGACCCTGTCTCAGGCAAGGCGGTGGGAAGACAAGGACCAGCCCGGGAGGCTGTCCTCTGACTTCTACACATGCTCCACAGCATGCAGGAACTGACAGAGCACACACAACTTAAAAAAGATACACACACACACATGCACACACACATAGAGTGAGAGAGAGAAAGAATACGCTAAAACAGTTATTTAAGACATACACTTATGCATGTGTGTATTTATTTATGTACACGCATATACCTCAGAGTTTCACCATTTATAACCATTTTATTAAAAATGAAAGCAGACTGGAACGTCGGTGAGATGGGTGTGCTGGGTGATTTTCACTTAAAGAATTGAATCCTAAACCGGGTGGTGGTGGCACACAAATTTAATCCCAGCACTTAGGAGGCAGAGGCGGGGGGGGGTGGGGGGGGGGGGTCTCTGAGTTCGAGGCCAGCAGATCTACCGAGTGAGTTCCTGGACAGCCAGGGCTACCCAGGGAAACCCTGTCTCCAAAAACAAACAAAACAACAGCAACAACAACGACAAAATTAAATCTTGGTTGACTATCTGATGCTACAGGATGCTGATCTACATTGACTTCTTTTTCGGAGTTGATCAATATTTGATTTTGTAGGAGTCAGTGTCGAGCACACAGCTTCACTTAACTGCATCATACCAAAAAAAAAATGGGCATTTCAGAAACTGTTGGCAATGCTGCCCTAATCCCATGCCAAGATTCATGGAACAATTTCTTATGAATTTAAATCAGAACCCAGGCAGCAATTAAAAGAAATTTTATCATGGGTGTACTTGTGTCTGTGTGTAACTATGTGAAGGACAGGGAACAACACATGGGACTCACTTCTCTTCTACCATGTGGGTCCTGAGCACTGACATTAGCTCTTCAAGCTTGGCGGCCTGTATCTTTACCTACTGAGCCGTCCTGCCAGCCCTCAAGCAGCGATTTGTAAATGCAAACATTCTAGCCCAATACAGTTTAAAGATCTTCTAATTGGATACCTACATGCTTAATAACGGTGGTAGGTTTTGTTTTTCCATAATTAAATGCGAGCAGTGAGTGTCGATGTCCTATGGCACACAGTACGGTCACTACAAGGCACAGGGGTTGTGTGTTCAGCACTATCCGGAACCAAGGTTGCGGTGCAGGTGTGTGAGATACCACATAGGTGAGTGACGCCCTAAATACCTTGTATTCATTATGCATTCAATGTTGAGTTAATGTTTGGTAACTGCTTTCAACGATATTTTACGGCCGTCAATGTTTTGTGCTCCCCCCCCCCCACCTTAAATTATACCACTTCATCCAGGCTCACGGCCCACAGTTTCAAAGCTGGGTCCCCAAGACAAAGCACAACCTCTGGAGGCTGGCCGCTGACACCAGCCCATGAGTAGTCCCAGCCCCTCACGTACTTGGAATCCTTGAGCACGTGGCCCCTGCACGCCCCTGGACTGCCCACTGCATTCCTCCCCTTCCATCATTTCCCACGCATCCCAAAGAGGAAGACGTTCCTCTCTTCACTGCATCCCCAATCCTCCCAATCCAATCTGACTGATCCACATTTATCACAGACCCTGACAAGCTCGTGAAAGTTGGGGGGTCTCTGCTGAGCTCTCTTGATGCATTAGTTACGGGATCATGAGGGTGTCCCAGGAGAGAGGGTGAAGAGGCATGGATACTCATGTCACTGGTGCTGACTTTCCCATTTTGTGATCAATCTGCCCCCGACCCTGGGACCCCAGGTTTGGAATCTGTGCTCCAGCAATAAGCATTTCTTCTGGACCCTTTGTGTTGTCCTTTTGGCTCTTGACTTTGATTTTGTGCCTGGACCCCGGACTTGGTTTAGATGTCCAGCATTGGTGGCCCAGGTCCCTGCTCTGAGACTCTCGGGTTGTCCTGCTGTCGGTGTTCAAAGGTCAAGTCAGAGGGCCCTCCTCTGTGCTCCGCCTTCTCCTTCCACTGTGTAGCCTTCTGCCTTGTAGCTGTTCGTTTTCGTGACTGGGCCCCTCCCAGGGCTGTGAGCAATTTAAAGAGAGTGGGTGTCAGACATATTTCATAAATGAATGCATAATAAATTATGATCTGCCTGATTGAGGAAGCATAATCACTTGTAATGCTGTTATGAGTGACAGAGAGACTTATTTTTGTCATCCCTAACTTCCATGCCAAATGTCCCAAGAGGGAGGAAGAAGGGCCTCTGTGTGACTTGCCCCACCTTGAACCAAGTAGCATTTCAGATCTCCATTGATTTCCCTGTGTGTGTGTGTGTGTGGTGTGTGTGTGTGTGTGTGGTGTGTGTGTGTGTGGTGTGTGTGTGTGGTGTGTGTGTGTGTGGTGTGTGTGGATGTGCACATGCATGCATGTGTTCACAGGTGCATGTAGAATTTGACATCAGGTGTCTTCCTCAATTACTCTCTCCCTTAATTTTTTTAAATGTTTATTCTCATAGGGGAGAATGTGAGCATAGTTCCCCTCCCATCCCACACATCATGCGGTTGAGTTTTCTGCATTTGGGGAAATCATAGGAATCACAGTGTCCCAAGAGTAATGGATAAGCCTCACCCTGGGAAACCACCTTTGTGGTCGGGATACCTTCCCTGCCAGGCTCTCTCTCTCTCTCTCTCTCTCTCTCCCTCCCTCTCTCCTCTATTAAGAGGTGTTTATTTTGGTTTATGTATATAACTTTTGTCTGCCAGTGTGTGTGTGTGTGTGTGTGTGTGTGTGTGTGCCTGCAGCTGGCAGAAAAGGATGTCAGAGCCCCTGGAACTGGAGTTACAGATAGTTATGAGGCATCACATGGGTGCTAGAAACCAAGCGGGGTTCTCTGAAAAAGTGCTTTTAAACACTGGAGCCATTGCTCCAGCCGCTTGCAACAGTGTCTTTGATTGAACTGTGAGCTCACTGGTCAGGGCAGGCTAGCTGACCAGTGAGTTCCAGGGTCATCCTGTCTCTATCATTCCAATGCTGGGGTTATAGATACATGCTAGCCACACTCAGTTTTGTTTTGTTTGTTTTTTTAAAAAAGAATCTCACCTTGTATCCCTCAGTGTTCTGAATTTGCTATGTACATGAGGCTGGCCTCCAACTCACAGAGCTCCCTCTGCCTCAGCCTCCTGAGTCTTGGGATTAAAGGCATATGCATCCATGTGTTCCATACTTGGCTTTTACCTTTTTTGTGGGTGCTGTGTATCCCCATGCTTTACCAACAGGCACCTCACCAACTGAACCATCTCCCCAAGCGCCTCCACTGGTTTCTCTGCAACTTGACCACCTTAACACAGCCTGGACCTGGATGAGTCTGTCGCTTGGTTATGCATTTCAAACTTCATCTTAAAGTGGTCATGGCCCCTCAGTATTACATCATGTTTCCACCAATACATTTCTTCTTTTATTAGTGCTGTAGGTTGTGAGTTGGGACCATAAAGTAAAGAAGAGAAAAATCTCTTCCAGCCATTTGCTGCTCTGAGAAGCAGGAACGGGACTGTCAGAAGTTGGCTGGGTGCCACAGGGAGGAGGAAATGTTCCGCCAAGGTGCCAGTCTTACCAGGGCTCCTCAGCTTCCTGCCAAAATTTTAGGAAAATGATGTTCTACTCCCTGGGAGCTATGTTGTATGTGTCTATAGGGGGGAAGTCTTCCAACAAGTATTTTCACTATAAATACCTGGTGTGAATTTTCACTGGATTAAGTTCACAATTTGAGCTTCATATTGTGAAATACTGACATAGGGCTATTAATCACTGTGTGACATTAAGGAGCCATTGTCAACATTAGCCAGGAAGTGAAGGTTTATAGCATATAGAATCCCATCTGAGACGTGGGATTCGCTGCACAGGGATAGGTGACTGCTCTCTGGTTGTGAAGTTTTTCCTTTTGGAGTAATGATAAGTAGGGAAAATGGGAATGGCTTTGAAAATTTAGTAAGACCGCATGGTGGTGAATGCATTTAATCCCAGCACTTGGAAGGCAGAGGCAGGAGGATCTCTGTGAGTTTAAGGCTAGTCTGGTCTACATAGTAAGTTCCATGCCAGACAGGGCTACATAGTGAGACCCTGCATTAAAGGGTGTGGTGGTTTGAAAAAAAAAATGACCCGTAAAGGAAGTGGCACTATTAGGAGGTGTGGCCTTGTTGGAGTAGGTGTGGTCTTGTTGGAGAAAGTTTGTCACTGTGGAGGTGGGCTTTGAGGTCTCATACATGTTAAGCCACATCCAGTCAGACAGACTACTTCCTGTTGCCTGCAGATCCAATATGTAGAACTCTCAGCTCCTTCTCTAGCACCATGTCTGCCTGCATGCTGCCATGTTTCCTGCTATGATGATAATGGACTAAACCTCTGAAACTGTAAGGCACTCACAATTAAATGCTTTCTTTTTTAAGAGTTGCCATGGTCATGGTATCTCTTTACAGCAATAAAAACCCTAACTAAGACAGAAGTTGATTTTGGGGACTGGGGTATTGCTGTGATAGGCCTGACCATGCTTTCATTTGAAGGAATATGAACCTTGGGACTGTGGATTAGAAAAGCACTTGAATGCTTTAAGTGACACTTAATGGGCCATCCTAGTAGGAGCATGGAAGACAGTGGTGCTGCGTGTGATCTGATGAACTGTGGGGGCCGAAATCAAGGGGTTTCAGAGGAGAAGAATGTTAGTATGTGGCCTAGAGACTGGCCTTGTGATATTTTGTTGAAGAATGTAGATGCTATTTGCCCTTGTCTGAGGAGTCTGCCTGAGGCTAAAGTGAAGAGTTTTGGATTAATTCCGTTGGCAGAGGAAATCTTAAAACAGCCTAGTACAGACTCTGTCACGTGGTTATTAGTGGTAACTGTAATGAAGATTTGTCATGAAAAGGAGCAAGCTGAGCAGGTAAATTAGAGTATGTAAAATTTGGGGAGAAAAGGAGCACCAGGAAGTGGAATGGAGCTGTCTTGTGTTGAAGGAGATAAATGGGTTAAGAAATGGAATAAAAAGAGTGATGATCTCAGGATAAGATCCCACCCAGCTAAGGGTCCAACTTATGAACAGGAATTAAAGAATAGCTTAAAACAGGGTGTGGTGGTACATGCCTTTATCCTAGCACTCAGAAGGCAGAGGCTGGTGGATCTCTGAATTTGATACCAGCCTGTTCTAAAGATCAGGTTCCAGAACAGCCAAACTTAGGCAATGAAGGAAACCATGGAAAACAGAAAGCTGGTGAAGATGTAATTGGACAAGGGGGCCATGTTCTAGCCCCAGCAAGCAATAGAACTTGGCAGCTTCAGTCACGTGATTCTGGCTTTACAGTTAAGGATAGAAGAAACAGATTATGGAATTTGCCTCCGTGACTAAAGAAAGCCGCTGAGGTTAGGCATGTGTCAGGGGTGCCCCTGAATGGAGGCCTAGAGAGGACATTGTCTGAAGCTGTGAAGTTGAAGCCTGGATTGCCTTGGAGACCTGAAGATGTTGGAGATGCCAGAGCTGTGGGATACTTGCCCAGGAGAGCTGCCAACAGGAAGTGGAAACAGCCCAAGAGAAAGAAGTGTGTTGCACAAATGATAAAAGGACTGAGAAAGAAGTCAGAGAAACATCACCCTTTACAATAGCCACAAATGATATAAAATACCTTGGGATAACACTAACTAAACAAGTGAAGGAGCTTTTTGATAAGAACTTTAAATCTCTAAAAAAAGAAATTGAAGAAGATATCAGAAAATGGAAGGATCTCCCATGCTCATGGATAGGTAGGATTAACATAGTAAAAATGGCAATTTTACCAAAAGCAATCTACAGATTCAATGCAATCCCCATCAAAATCCCAACACAATTCTTCACAGACTTGGAAAGAAAAATACTCAACTTCATATGGAAAAACAAAAGACCCAGGATAACTAAAACAATCCTGTGTAATAAAGCAACTTCTAGAGGCATCACCATCCCTAAGATCAAGCTCTACTATAGAGCTATAGTAATAAAAACAGCTTGGTACTGGTATAAAACCGACATACGGACCAATGGAGTTGAATTGAAGACCCTGACATTAATCTATGCACATACGAACACCTGATATTTGACAAAGAAGCCAAAATTATACAATGGAAAAAAGAAAGTATCTTCAACAAATGGTGCTGGCATAACTGGATGTCAATATGTAAAAGATTACAAATAGATCCATATCTGTCACCATGCACAAAACTCAAGTCCAAGTGGATCAAAGACCTCAACATAAATCCAGTTACACTAAACTTAATAGAATAGAAAGTAGGAATACTCTTGAACGCACTGGCACAGGAGATCACTTCCTAAATATAATATCAGCAGCACAGACACTGAGCATAACAATTACTAAATGGGACCTTTTGAAACTGAGAAGCTTTTGTAAGGTAAAAGACACAGTCAATAAGACCAAAAGACAGCCTACAAAATGGGAGAAGACCTTCACCAACCCCACATCTGAGATAGGACTGATATCCAAAGTATATAAAGAACTTAAGAAACTAGACATCAAAATACTGAACAATCCAATTTAAAAAATGGGCTAAAGAGCTAAACAGAGAATTTTCAAAAGAAGAATCACAAATGGCTGAAAGACATTTAAAGAAATGCTCAACATCCTTAATCATCAGAGAAATGCAAATCAAAACGACTCTGAGATATCACCTTACATCTGTCAGAATGGCTAAGATCAAAAACACTAATGATAGTCAATGTTAGAGAGGATGCGGAGCAAAGGGAACACTCCTCCACTGTTGGTGGGAATGCAAACTTGTACAACCACTGCGGAAAACAGTATGGAGGTTTCTCAGAAAACTGGGAATTGATCTACCTCAAGACCCAGCCATACCACTCTTGGGCATATACCCAAGGAATGCTTAATCATACCACAAAGATACATGCTCAACTATGTTCATAGCAGCACTATTTGTAATAGCCAGAACCTGGAAATAACCAAGATGCCTGTCAACTGAAGAATGGATTAAGAAAATGTGGTACATATACACAGTGGAGTACTACTCAGCAGAGAAAAACAATGACAGCATGAAATTTGCAGGCAAATGGATGGAACTAGAAAATATCATCCTGAGTGAGGTAACCCAAACCCAGAAGGACAAACATGGTATGTACTCACTCATGGGTGGATTCTAGATATAAAGCAAAGAACAATCAGACTGCAACCCACAGACCTAGGGAGGCTATATAGCAGGGGGGACCCTAGGATGACTGTGGCTTATAATAAGTTTTGGTTTTACTCAATTACTGGGCAAGCCTCAATCAAACATTTCACTATTAGAATAAGAATTTATACTATATCAAGCTGATAATAGAAAAATAAATAAATAAATTTGAAAAATAAAATAAAAAAAAAGAAGTGTGTTGCAGTTAACAAAACTGAGAGGAGTTGGAGATCTGGAGAGCATTTTGACATCAGACATGGAGATGCAGAGTTTGCCCATCTGGTTTTCAGTCTTGCTTTGGTCCAGTATTTCTTCTCTAAGCTCCCTTCCCTACGTTTTGGAATGGTAATGTATATCCTGTGTCATTATATGTTGGAAGTATGTGATCTGCTTTTTATTTTGATTTTATAGGTGATTACAGTTAAGAGATTGCATGAATCTCAGAAGAGACTTTGAACTTTGGGGCTTTTAAACATTATTGAGACTGTGATAGACTACCAGAACTTTTGAGTTGGACTGAATGCATTTTTGCATTATGATATTGTTAAAAGTTTATGGAAGCCAAGGAGTGGAATATGATGGTTTGAAAGAAAATGGCCCCTAAAGGGAGTGGTACTATTAGGAGGTGTGGCCTGTTGGGGTTGGTGTGGTCTTGTTGGAGGAAGTGTGTCACTGTAGAGGTGAGCTTTAAGGTCTCATATATGCTAAATCCATATCCAGTGAGACAGGTCTCTTCCTGTTGCCTACATATCAAGATGTAAAACTCTCAGCTCCTTCTCTAGCACCATGTCTGCCTGCATGCCTCCATGTCCCATCATAATGATCATGGACTGAACCTCTGAAACTAAGCCACCCCATTAAATGTTTTCCTTTGTAAGAGTTGCCATGGTC
Organism: Peromyscus aztecus; assembly: GCA_902168405.1. NCBI lineage: Eukaryota > Metazoa > Chordata > Mammalia > Rodentia > Cricetidae > Peromyscus > Peromyscus aztecus. The sequence goes on from CABHPQ010191892.1 coordinate 10,890, forward strand.
ATGGTGTCTCTTCACAGCAATAGAAACCCTAACTAAAACAAAGAAGTGGGGGGGAATAGAGCTGGGGAGATGGCTTACAGCTAAGAGTACTTGTTGCTGTTACAGAGGACCTGGGTTCAACTCCCAGTACTTACATAGTGGCTCACAACAGTCCATAATTCTAGTTCCAGGGGATCCTGTACCCTCTTCTGACTTCTGTGGGCACAAGACACACATGTGGTTCACATACATACATTCAGGCAAAACATTTAATATGCATAAAATAAATAAATCTACCAAAACATTGTAAAGCTAATCTTAACTATTTTTTTAAATATTTACTCTAGACGATGAGGCCGGACTAGGTTAGTAGGGTACAGAGTCCTCGGTTCTGTCACCATCCCTTCATAAACTGGGCATGATGGTGGCATCCATAACCTCAGCATTTGGGAGGTAGAAGAAGGAAGATCAGAAGTTCGAGGACATTGTCAGCTAAGTAGTGAGTATAAGGCTAGCCTGGACTATATTGAGACCTTATCTCAAAAACAACAAAATAAAATAATAATAATGGTAAAAGAAATGTAGTTAAGTAAATGTTTAGATTCCTTTGAAGCCACGGCAGTGATTTAGTTCAGACAATTGCGTTTGTTGGTCAGAATGTGTGGGAGGTTTTTGTTGTTCTGTTTGTCTCGTTTGGTCGAGGAGTATGTCTGTCTGTCTGGAACAGAGAAGTGAGACAAACTATGAATCTGATTGTGCTGGCAGTCAACCACCTGATCGTCAGTCAGTGTCCACTGTGTACCCAGGCCATTTCTGGGAGGGTATAGAGCAGATTAAGGTAGCATTTCTTCCTTCTAGGAATCTAGAATCTACTCAGATGCCATCTAGTCAGAATTTACCAACTAATCAAGTAGATCTGGGTTCAAATCCCAGTTCTGGAATTTGGCCACAAAGTGGAACTTTGGTAAATAAATATCTCTGAGCTATATCCTCCTCTGTCAAATGAAGATGCTAACAGCACCTACCTGTTGGGGTGACCATGGGAATGGAGCACATAGTGGGCTTGTTTTCCAGGCCACGTGTACAAACACTTCCCACTTGCCTTAGTCTTTAGCTTAAGGAAGCCCTATGATACCCCACCCACACATGTACATGGTATACCTGCACACTAATAATAAATATTTTTAAAATGAATTTTACATTTTTTCACATTTATTGGCTGCTTGATTTTATGGGTGTGTGCATGCCATGGTGTGTGAAAAGTCAATCTCTTGAGCTGTAAAAGCCATCTAAGCTAGGCACAGTGACATAAGGCCACTGGAAGGCAGGAGCTCAAGGACGTCTTTCGCTACACAGAGAGTCTGAGGCCAGTCTGAGCTACATGAGACCCTGCTTCAAATTTTGAAAAGAGAAAAGAAAAAGTCCTTTGACGAAGCAGTAAGCCAATACTGTATTATTAGTTTTATTAAAATGTCGACCCTTGAATAAAGCATGTTGTTAAAAACGCTGGCCCGAGTGAAGGAATGGAAAGTCTGAATATTGGAGAACAATGGCCGTCCCAAGCAGAAGAGCTTGTGCAATAGTTTTGAGTTGCAAACCGAATTGCCCACTTTTTTCCTGGAACACTTGTTTTCTCCTTGGACAGACTCGAGCCTGACGAAAGTGGGTTGTGACTCAGAGCTGAGGATTTGGCTGACATCTGCTAAACAGAGTGCGCCGGCCACCTAAGGGACACGGCTTGGTCATCTTTGTTGCCGCTGATAAAATCCAAGCTTTAAATGGGACACTTTTTGAAAACTTGTATTTGCCATTGGTCACTGGGCGCCATTCCAATACATAGTGACCTTTGTCAGGAGATCAGTGGAGACAGCCACAGGAGGAACATTTGATGTCATATAATGCAATCTGTTAAAGCTGGTGAGATGGCTCCTGAAAGTAAAGGTGCTAGCCGCCAAGCATAGTGACCTGAGGTTGATCCCTGAGACCCACCCAGTAGGAGAGAACCAGCTCGAGCAAGTTGTCCTCTGACCTCCACAGGAGTACTGTGGCATGCACACCCTGACACATACATATAGACACATGCAATCAGTACGTAAATAAATGTAGAACTAGATAAAGAAACATGTATGTTAACATTGAAGAGGCGTATAATTCACTGAACCAATATTTTCAAAATGACAAAAGACCTAACATTACCACACACACAGGGAAAAAATGATGTATTTAAAGTGCAGTCTGGGCCGGGCGGTGGCGGATCTCTGTGAGTTCGAGGCCAGCCTGGTCTAGAGAGCGAGATCCAGGACAGGCACCAAAACTACACAGAGAAACCCTGTCTCGAAAAAACTATATGTGTATATATATATATATATATATATATATAAAAGTGCAATCTGGGAAGGGCATGGTGGCTTACGCCTGTACTCAGGAGGTTGAAGTAAGAGGACCACATGACAGGAGAAACTTGGGCTGGCCTTGAACTCACAGAGATCCCCCTGCCTCTGCCTCCTGAGTGCTGGGATTAAAGGTGTGGGCCACCAGGTTTGGCTCCTCAACAGTTTTAGAGTATGAAAGGACCTTTAACTGAGAAGAGTGGCCCCAGTTTCTGATAAACCTACTCTCCCTGTCAGCTCTCTCACTCCGTTCTCTGGAAGAGTTTACCAAGCACTTTTCAGCCCTTACTGCGGGGAACTGCCTGCTTTAGGGCTTGGTTTCTATTTCGTCACACCTAGCACAAAGCACGGTTCTCATGGCTTTGGAAGCCTGGCCTCTACCTTCTGTGTATAAGCTGCACCATGGTATGGTCAAGGGGAAGGTTTTTATTGTAGATATGAGAGAGAAAGAGAGAGAGAGAGAGAGAGAGAGAGAGAGAGAGAGAGAGAGAGAGA
>CABHPQ010191895.1:0-39754 GCA_902168405.1 Peromyscus aztecus
AAGAAAAAGAGAAAGATAGGGGTTGTAGCCTAAGAAACCACATAATTGGTGCTCCCAGCGGAAGCAGCAAGGCTAGAGCCTTCCGTGTGCAAGAGGATTTGTGGATGCTGGCCCCAGGTCCAGATCCTGGGAAACAGTAGGTGTGTCTTCCTTCCAGGAGTCCTTGTTTCTGGCAGTGGCTGTGCTGCTGGAACTGTCTAGTAAGCTGCAGAATTAATCCTGGGAGGTAATTAGCACTCCTGGGAGGGGTGGGCTGTGGACCTCCTGTGGTTATGTCATTGTGGGCCCACTGGTGGCCTTGGGAGACAACATCCGGGCGCCTGAAGGGCTCAGGCGGGCACCCGGGTTGGTGGTGTTTCCTTTTGTTTTGTTTTAATTTCCATCCCCGTAATCTCTTGTCTAAAATAACCTTTCAGAATTTGGCAATCGCGTCTCTTCCCTAGCCAGTCCCCCTCTCCATCCCTGCGTTAATTGCATCTTTCTCTGTGCATGTGTTTATTAAGGAACAGAAATGAGCTAGGCATTTAGAGGACTTATTTCGGTCTCATTAGACCTGCCCGGCTGGAAGATTGGATGCCCAGGGCAGCTTTCTGCCGATGAGAGGGCACGGTCTGTTCGGGCGGGATTAGCCCGTGGGCCGTCCCTGGGTCTGATGGGGGTGGCTGTCCCTCCTTAGACTCTCTGCCTCTCCAGGCTAAGCTCTTGGTCAGTCCCTGTGGGGTATGTGCATGCTACTGGGGGTGGCCTTCTCAGGGTCAGGCTATTTGGGGAACTGCTGAACCTCCTGCTTTCTGGTCTTGACCTTTGAGACAGAGCACGTGCTGTCCTTGCGGCTTGTCAGCATTTGGAAGGAGCCTGTCCCCAGGGAGCCAGCATCCAGCCTCTGTCCTTCCTGCTTTTCTCCCCAGAGTGGAGTCACAGAAAGGACAGGTCTTTCAGGGACATTCTTAGCTATATCTTCAGGCTTCCCACCTATAAGTTTTTCGGCCCTAAGGAGTTGGAAAATTGACTAAAAACAGCTTTACAGGACCTTGTATCTGGGACACTTCAGGTGGAACCAGGTCTAGTTAACATAGCATTTATTTAGCAGATTCGGGGGTTTTTGTGACCTCAGCCAAGTGACTTCCAACTCTGGATCTTCGGTTTTTCACCTGAGAAATTGAGCTCGTCGGAGTTGATACAGGTTAGCCACTAGAGCACCAACCCCAGAGCTGTCGTGGCCTCCTCCCAATGGGAACTTATTTCTTTCCCAGCTCACAATTTGGGGTCGGGGTCGGGGAGTGGGGACTAATAGGAGGTGCTGCTCTGTGAACGCAACAGAGACCAAGGCTTCTGCTGTGGTGTGTCCCTGCCATTCCTACGTCATTCTCGTCTGCAGTGAGCAGGGAAAGAAAGAGAGGAAGGACGGTGTCCTTGCCTCTAACCAGCCAAGCCTGGAGGGACCCAAATGACCTACACACACGAGCACAGCCCCAGACAGAGCCAAACCCGGGCCAGAGCATGGACTCCAGCTGCAGTCCCCGAGATAGAAGAGGGCAGGAACACAGAGCCCTGGTGGCCTCTGTCTCAGAGATGGTGACGCAGCAAAACAGAGTGTACACATGAGTGTGTGTGTGTGTGTGTGTGTGTGTGTGTGTGTGTGCACATGCGTGACCACGCGTATCTGCTGCTTGCAAGGGTGAAATGTAAAACATAGTCATTCTTCAAGTGGGATGCCTGGCCCCCAGTAGACAGGCAGATTTTGTTATTTTATTTTTTTTCTTCTCTCTCTCCTACTGGTTATTCCCTCGAGGTATATGCAAATAACAGACCAAAGCAAGAAATTAAATCCACATCCCTCACCTCTGAAGTTCCTTATTTCCGTGTTCCTCACAGTGTAACATTTCATTAGACCTTCCAGATGGGGAGAGAACATGCTGATTAAAAATCAGATAGCACCTACAAGCCGCTTCATTGGTTTCGGGAATGACTGGAGCTTCAGAGCGACTTGGTAGGGGTAGTGGTGTTTTAATAAATGGCGGCCCGAGTCATTTTCCTAGAAAGAATTGCACCATGGATATGTGTGCCCCTGGGGAGAGTAGGATGCTTACTCCAGGTGTCCTTGGTACCTGTACATCAGGGGTGGGATGCTTGGGGTGCTGGTGGTATTAGCACTCAGGTCCTGGGGCTCATACTTTCCGGGACTCAATGGGACACACACAGCACAGGAAGAATAGAGTGCGAACATAAACGAACATGAGGCTTGGCCCCCAGCTCAAAAGGACATGTTCTATCCAACTTGGATTGACTCTGCCTCATGGCCAAGGTCAAAAGGAGCCACTCTGAGATGCGGGGGGGGGGGGGGGGGTTGTTCATTCTTGTCATCCTCCTTGACTATGATTGCTGCCATCAGAGGTGGGCAGCCTGGTGACTAAGATGAGAGAGGAGAGACAGCGGAAAATCGAGCCAATCCTGTGTCAGGGGAGAAGACGGGCAGGGGACCATGCAGGTGTGGAGTTACAGCATTCATTCATCCATTTTTACTGGGCCCTGACACACAGTAAGTAGAGCCCACAGTTAGGGATCACACTGAGAGAACTCAAGAGTTTCATTGCCTGGGTGCAGGTCCTGCCTCTGCCGCTTTCCAGCTGGGTGACTTTGGGCAAGTTGTTTGAGCTTCTTGTGCCTCAGTTTCCACATGGGGGTAGCCATCCTAAGAGCTGCCTCATGGAGCTCTGATGTAGATCAAATGTGTCAGTATTTATAAAGCATTGCCTAGAAGGCCTGACATCCCAGTGTGGGGGGGGGGAGACAGACCTCTAAGTAAATTATATATCCTGGAAGAGAGTCAAAGAGCCATCCAAAAAATAAGGCAGGGGTAGAAGTTGCCCTTCTAAAAATAGGATGGTCAAGTTGGAGACGGTGGTGCATGCCTGTCCTCTCAGAGCCAGGAGGACCAGGAGTTCAAGGTCGGCCTCAGATATACAGTTTAAGACCAGCCTGAACTACATGATATTGAGATCTGATCATCTCATAAATGAAACAAAATAAATAGGGTGGCCAGAAAAGGCCTCACTGATCTGAGAAAGAGGCCTGAAGGAAATGAATGTGCTAACCACATGGCTAGCTGGCAGAGCATTAGTATGTTGTGTGAGGTCTTAAGATCAGAGGGGTCCTGTGCTGAAAGACCTGGAGGGGGCCAGTGTTGTGGGATATTGCTGGGGACGGCATACAAGATGGCTGACGTGCTGCCAGCAGAAACTGGAGGTGAGGGGCCCAAGATTGTGGACCGACAACCCTCCGCGCATTCCCCTCCAGATCTTCTGCTTTGCATGCCTCCAGAGGGCCAAGGCAGAAATGCCTACGTGTCCCGACGTCATGCTTTATGGTGTGCCCATGTCATGCCCTCCTCCATATAATTACTTCTTGTGATGCTAGTCTTTTTCTTCTATCTGGTCTTCATGTTCTGTGTTCCTAGACCAACGGTAGGTACTTTCTGTGAAACGGGATGGGAATGAAAGCAACATCACGGGAAATTATACAGAGATGATCTCCCAGGCTGGGGTCAAGGCAGTTATGCAGGTCATGGGAAAGAACCTGCAGCCTGGGGAAGCTCTCCAGGCTTGGATAAACTGTACCAAATGTGTGGTCAACTATAGCACATGGTATGATGTCTATCAGCGCACTGGACTCAGTTTGGCCATGATGAATAATTCAGTTTCTGAGGATATTCCAAGGGCATTGTGTAAAACTTGAGAGCCTAAGGGGTATTGGCTTGAAGACTGTGGATGGAGTAACATATAGATAGGATGACAAACGGGAAGTGTGGGAACCTAGAATAGGAGGGAAAATGGTGGCCTCCACCAAGAAAGGGAGATGGCAACTTTAATCCAGATATTTTGATTCCTCCTGAAGGAGTGTGGAGACAATGTGGCAATGGTTGGAGTGATTGCTGCAAGTTTTATTGGGTTCCTAGATTGAAAAGAGCTACCAGGAAAGGTGAGCTTCCTGTCATGGAAGCTCTGAAAATTGGATCAGGTCTTCCTTGGAAGTGTTGGGATAAGAAGGACAAAGCCGCAGACTTGAAGAGGCAGATCTCTTGTCTGAGGTCATTGTGGCCCACCAGTCATGGGGCTTGGTGTTTGCAGAGGACTGAGGAGGAACTTAGGCAGCTGCAGAGGTCTTGAGGTCAGAGCAGGCTGTGTGAGAAGGAAATGACTGTCTGGTACATTAACCACTGTTCTTATTTTTACCTTTTTTTGTGAAATCGCATGTTGCTAGCCCCTGGGTCAAATGATTAGAAGATTGTATAATCATTAAGGAATAAAAATAGATTGTGCTTGCTCTGGCGTTAAGCCTGGGATAGGTTTTGTGTTTAATCAAAGATGATGAAGAACATATTGGTGATTTTCTAAGAGTAGCCTTTGGAATTATGGGAATGCTCCGTATTGGGTGATTTCCCCTCTCCTTTCTGTTTCCCCTTGCTCTTGAAAATAAAAGACTGAGGTTGCCAAGGCAGAGGCTGTAGCAGAAGCTACTTAGTAACTGCAGAAGGCCAAAGTGACCTGTCAGCTTGCACGAGCACTGTCTCTGAGTTGTTACTACGCTTTCCACGTATCCCGTCCTTCAGACCCCCGAAACTGCTGAGGCTGGTCCCCAGCAGAATATTATTTTAACTAGGCAAAGATGTGTTACATTTGTTGATGCTGCAGAATATCACTTGAACTGTGTAAGGGTATGTTACTTTTGTTTATGCTGCATTTGTTTAAGGACGTAAGGACGTGTGTTTAATTGTGTAAAGATGTGTTGCATCTGTTTCCCCTTGCCTGCCTAAGGCAATTGACTGGTCGAATAAAGAGCTGAACAGCCAATAGTTAGGCAGCAGAAAGGATAGGTGGGGCTGGTGGGCAGAGAGAATAAATAGGAGGAAAGAGGGAGATGCCCAGGGCCAGCCAGGCAGTGACCAGTCAGCGGACACAAGAAGCAGTGAAAATAAGTTATACAGAAAGAAAAGTTAAAAAGGTAGACAAAGAGAAACAGGTTGGTTTAAGTTGAAAGAGCTAGCCAGAAATGAGCCTAAGCAAGGCCGAGCATTCAAAACTAATAATAAGTCTCTGTGTCATGAATTGGGAGCTGGTTGATGGCCAAAAGGAAAAAGCCTGCTGGAGCCTGTATTTCCACATAGGGCCTGAGATAGCTGAAGGGAGAGGGAGAGGAAGAGAGAGAGATGCTACAGGCCAGTCTGCTGGGGCAGAGATGATGAGGGGCAGTAGGTCAAGATGAGAAAATGGGCGCCACAGACTTTTGAAGCGTTAAGGGTTTGACTTTTTCTTCCAGTGATTTGGAAACCATAGCAGACTTGGGCAGCGTGAGATGGTCTGACTTGCGTTTTCCTAGGTTTGCTTGGCTGTGTTGTGAAAAACGCACAGACGGGATGGAGGGAGACGGGTTAGGAGACTGGCAGGAATCCGGGTAAGAGGGTTAGAGGCTCAGAAGAGGGCGGCCAAGATGGAGGTCAGTGAGAAACGTGATTGGAGTCTCAAGGTCGCCCACCATTGTTGATCATGGGCTTGATCCATAAAGAACGTGTTTTTCAGAGGACTGACTGCAGGTCTTCAAGCCAGGCCAACAGGAAACTGCAGCTCAAGGATGAGGCCCCAAGACGGTATAGAACGAGCCCCAGTATGGAGCTGAGCTTTCTTCCTGGGACCCATTTCATGGCTCCTTATGGCCAGGGACCAGTCATCTCATCTCTGAACCTTAGTTTGCCCCTCCATAAAATGGAACCGGTGCTGTCATGCACACGGTAACATAAGTGATTTCTAAACTGGTGGCATGTAGCACTGTCCCGTAAATGCTCCTTCCCTGTGCCCGCTTTGCCAGCTTGCTCTGGTATGAAGTACACAGCAGACCACAGCTCCAGGTCGGGAGACAGACACCAGCAAAGATCAGGGGTCGGGGGAAGGACGGCAAGAAAAAAGGGAGGTGTCTTCCTCTCTGGTATCATAGAGAAATTTCCCCTCTCTAGGTCAGGACCATGGGACATCTGAGTGGGTAGACCACAGCATGCTTCTCCAGTGAGTACACAGTCGCTTCCTGGGTGTCTGGGAACGGGATGCTAGTCCCAGCACCTTCTTAGGGAAAAGGTCACTGAACCCCTAGGCCATCATCCTGGTGGTGCCTGGCTCATCAGGGACTATGGCTTTAAGTGGACACCCGCCCACGCAAAGCCCAACATCTGAAGCACCTTTGTTGAACTCATTAGACACCTGGACCAGCCCTGCTCTGTGTGCCGTGGCTATTGGCTGTACATGGACTGCTGTGTGTGCAGATGGAGCCAGGCTAAGCCAAGAACAGATGGTCACTCCTTCCGGGGGCTCCCGCAGTTGAGCTCTGGCTTGTACAAAACTCCTCGGAATCCACTCAGGGGCCCTGCCCCTGCATTCCCAGTCCTCCCTGGGGCCTGGGTCTCTTGCACTCGGGAAACTCTGGATCCGCACATAAGTAGCTCTGGGCAGAAATGTGAGTGAGGCTGCACCCAGGACTTCTACTTAGCAAACTGACAGAATTAGCAAGGTTATGTGACTTCAGAGCATGGTATGTGATAAGGCACATAGGACCCTGTAGAGTAAGGGCTGGCGAGGTTAGGGGACAAAGAATGGGGGTACAGAGCAGCCTGGAATCACCAGGCCCCTTAGAGGAGATGATAAATGGAAGGGGGTGGGGAGACTTGGTTGTAGCAGGGTGCTCATTGAGGTCCTCCTCTATGCAGAAGTCTCTGCTAAACCAGGTTGAACATGGAGTCTGTAAGAGCCCCCATCAAAAAGAGGGAGTGTCAACTTTAGGGCCCCTCAGAGCAACCCCCAAAGGTTGATCATGCATGGTGAGGTATGCCTATAATCCCAGCATTCCAGAGGCCAAGGCAAAAGGATCATAAGCTCCAGGCCAACCTGAGCTAAGTGGTAACTTTGAAGCCAACCTGGGCTATATAGCCCCCCCCCAAAAAAAAAGTAGGAAGAGGGATAAAAGGAGAAAGAGAAGGAAATTCTTAAACTACAAAGAAGAAGGAAGTTGAGAACAGAGCTGGGAGGGAATAAAAGACCGCGCCCTTCCCTAGTGGGGGGGGGTGGTACTCCCGCCTGGCACCTCCTCATCATAGCACTTGGTCCCTTAAGCCTTTAAGTACATAAGCCTCCCCATGCCTCAGTTTAATAAAAGTGCCCCTCGGAGGTTTGCTCGGAGGATGAAGGAGCTGATGAGTGTTGGGCCCAGAGTTCAGTGCCTACTACCGCTTACTTTTCAGTTCAGTGAACGTGGGCTTTCTGGGACAGATAGAGTTACAGCAGCACCAGTCATAACTGGGGTACTCCAAGGTCACCCCAAGAGTGGTTTGGGTCCGACAGGGTAACTTGAGATGGAAATAATGGGAGAAAGAAAAAAAAAAATGACAGCCACTGACACCCCACTGAGTCTAGCGGTCTAAAAAAAAAAAACTGGTTACACAACCATTGTGTCATGGAGTCTTCACTGAGAGTGGGGCTGAGGCAGGGAGCTAGGGAGTCCCGGCAGCCCCGTCTGTCCTCGCAGGCTGGTGGTTGAGGAGGGCTTCTTCCGGGAAGAGAGGCACCAGAGTAAGGCCTGGGCAGTGCAGCGGTTGTATCCGAGGTCCCTCTCATTCACATCCTCTCCCACAGAACAGGTCAGCTCAGTGGAGCCTCTGCAGTGTGCCAGAGCAGGGCCCTGAGGACGATGAGATGAGAGGTCCTGCCGTCAAGGAGATGCCAGCCCTGTTGGGCTAAAGACAAAGGTTCCAGAAAACCAACTGGGTAGGATTGTATTTCCCTGCTCAATTTCAAATTAGGCGTGGCCATGTGATTTGCTTTGGCCAATGACAGGAAAGCAGTGAAAAATTTTAAGAGCCAGTGAGTGAATGGCCAACCCATCTTTCCCTTTGTCACGGTGGCAGCAGTACCCGGGTGGCACTCTGACAGCTGCGGTCCTGGACAGAGGTTGTCCTTAAGCAGGCCCCCTGCTGACCTGCTAAAATGTTCACTACTGAATATTCATTATAGTCTTATCATGGTTGATAGAACCATAGTGGCTTTGGTGGAGTACATGCAGGAAGCTGGAGCAAGTTGATGCTGGAGCTAAGGCCAGCCTTGGCTATATATTATTTTTTTTAAGGTGATAAATTTAAAAAATAGACCTTTAAAAATGGCCAAAGTTGGCCCTGTTTGAATCTTCTCTCTGAGCTTTGGCTCTGGCTTTATTTTAATGTCCCAGGCATGGATGCTTCTGGTCTATCCATGGGTACCACCAGGGTGGGAGAGTAGATCGCTGGTCTCTGATTGGTTTGCCTCTCAGAGCTGCTATGAAAGTCTCGCAAGGTGGGGAGAAGCCGTCTTCAGAAACCTGGAAAGTAGGGGACAGCCCTCATTCCTCGGTTTCCCTGCCTGGAGCCCTAAGTCAGGAGGGTGATCACAGTAAAGGCAACTTCTCCCCAGAGTCAAACTCAGGGAAATCCATAAGGGAGACCCTGAGGAAACGTGATGCTGCTGTACATGAGGCCAGCAATCCTGGGCTGCCCGATAGGGTCCAAATGGCAGCCTAGAAGCCAAGTATCCCTGCTTGGTTAATCTAAAAATAAACAGAAAGGCAACAAAAAAATCTATGTTTCAATTACTGCACACAAGCTGTTCAAACAGCCAGCTCTGCACTGGAGAAGTGAACTTGTCAACGGAGGCCGCCTCGTTTGCATGCTTGGGTGGTGATAAAACTCAACCTCGCACCAGGCTACCCTCTGCTCTCGGCCGTTGCCTTTTTTTTTTTTTTTTAATTTAATTAAAAACATGGACATAGAATCAGGACGAGGAAAAATCGTGGGCAAGTCTATACCAGTGTAGTGGCTTCTAAGCAAAGACAAAGACCACTCGGTGGTCTGAGACAAGCTTGGCATTGGCAAGGACATCATCAGTCACAGGGTGGAGAAAACATGTGGTCAGTGGCCAGGACAAAAGACATAAGTCTCTCCCATGTGGCCCTAAGCTGTTTCCCCCTGAGACTCATTGTAGATTCTGAAGAAACATGAGCCTTTGAGTGGAGGGGTCATTCTCTGTCCAGGGGAAAGGTGACTGACAGGCGAAGCCGAGGCTCCTGTTCCCAGCCTCACTATCTGTACTCACTCACATGCGGCCGTCATGTCCTAAGACATGGTCTCCTCTGGAATCAACGGAGCTCAACTACACTGCCTTGGTGTGGCTGAGGCTGGCTTGCTCCCTCCCCTGAAGATATTCTATCTTCGTCTGCACTGTGCTTCTGATCATCACTTAGCCCTGCAGGCAGGAACGGGTGGGACTCTGCTCTTAACCTGCCCCTCAGTGATGTGATGGGAGAGGAAGTGGGCAGTGTCTCCCTGGGATTCGGTGAGCAAAGGACAGTGCATACATTCACCCAGAGCATGCGTCAGGAGTTGAGTGGGAGGGAAAGGGTGTAAGATCATAACTCATAGAAGGGAAAAAAAAAAAAAAAACACGTTCACCAGGAAGGATTTGTGTTAGCAGGACCTCCACCCCGGGTCCCACCCAAGCAGCCTTGGAAATCAGGCACTTGCACTTAACTCGAGTGAAAGACCCACAAATCCTGCATGCTGAAGGAGCTGTCGGTTCCACATTCGCTCTGGACAGGGATTTTAATGTCCCCAGCCCTCGGAGCAATTCTGCAACCATCAGCCCAGACACTAGTTACTTGGTGAAATAAAAGAGCAGTCGAGTCTCTCCCAAGGAAGATAATCTCCTGTCATAGACAGCATGATCTGCCGGCCATGTGACGGCCGTTTCCTAATGTTTCCAAATAGACTTTTGAATAGACTCTTGTCTAGAAGAAAGCAAATTGCGAGAGCATTTTTGGCAGCCAAATAGAGCACACGCATCCGTCTTTTTTTTTTCTATGCAACTGGCTGCTGGGTCTGGTTCCAGGCACCGAGTAGGATCCATTCATCAGCCTGGGTCACTGATGGACACCATTTCCTGTGGAACGGGAGCGTGTTGAATTAGTCAATTCTCCGAGATTCCGAATAATCAGGGCTGTCTGAGAGGCAGCCAGGAGCGAGTGGGAGGCCCGCTCGGAGGAGGGAAGCCGCTGCAGAATTTCTGCTCCAAAGACCTCTATCGGGGGCTTTGCAAGGCTGTGGGGGAAACGGGGCTCCGCTGGCAGGGCTTCCGTCCTCTGCAGAGCCGCGGGAACACGGAACAAGGAGCGGAGATGGTTTGTTCATAATGAGAACACCAGTTAATCCTCCCAGACCCACCATAGCTCCCTCATCGATCCCGGTGTTTACAAGTTCCTAATTTATACGCGCCTCTCCTCTTCCCTCAGTCTGTGCTGATATTATGTTGCTAACTGTCATTTCCAATATCTTTTTTATTTTTCATTATCATCATTATAATGATTTACACCAGAAGCGATAGCACAAATGCCTAGTCAATTAGTCCCATGAGAACAGTCTCTGAATCATGTATGCTTTTTTTTTGGGGGGGGGGGGGGAATCATGACTACAACCTACAGCCAGAATCTCTCATCTGAAGCAGGCGCGCTCGGTGTAGCCTCTCCCATGCAGGGAGATTGCTGCTGCTTTTTTTTTTTTTTTTATATGAGAAATTGGGGCCCAGAAAAGGAATCTGTGGCATTTTACCTCAAACCTATCATCAGAAAAGCATTTTGCACACTTGTCGTTTTAGGTCATATATTAAGTCCTGTAATTATGGAATGTGGGTTTTTCCCCAACGGTACCTCTGCTCTCCCCCCCCACACCACAAGGCCATCCTGAGTATTGAAAGCCCGGCCCTAGGGCTGAATCCTGGCTGGCTAACCCAAATGGTTCGTAGATGGGCGTGTTCTACCTACAACCCGTTTTTAAAAATAATGCAATTCTGATCAGCTCTGCTGGGGTGAGGTCTGAGAGTCTGTGTTTCCAACAAGCACCCCCAAGGATGAAGGCCCCTGGCTCACTAACAGACCCTTTGAAGGAGGGATACTGAGGCCCCTGTCTCCAGACATAGACTTAGAAAATTCCAAGGTGAGTGCTAACCCCCTACCTCCACCTTCAGAAGGCTGTGAAGAAAGTATGGCGGCTATCGAGCTTGTGTGTGGGAGAGCGGGGGCATCTTAAATAATAAGTCCCCTCCAAGCACCCACAGAAGACAGTGCAAATGTCCTGTGCTTGGTCACAGGTTATAGGCCCCAGGGGATCACCACATCTCATCCTTCTGCATACCTGAGCTCTTTGTAGCCTGTGACCACCCCCTCCGGATTTACATGCCCTTAGCACCCAAGGAAGAGAAGGGGAGCAGACAGAGTGAGTGGACTTTGGAAGGTGATGGTCAGGGTCACTGTGACATCTTGATGATTTCTGGGGTACACGTTTATCTCCAATCACATCGAGTTGTATACAGTAAGTATCTGTATCTCCTTGTATGTCAGCCATAACTCCATAGAGCAGTTTAAGAGAATAACACCCTTTTTGAAAAGGGTCAGAGACGTGGTCCCATAAGGCCAGGCCACTGTTGCCGCAACCCTTTGGACATGTAAAGTAGGGTTCCACTCCTCCTCTGAGGAGCCTGTGTCACCTGCCACCTGCTGCTAAGAGAGTTCTCAGTTCACCAGAAGGGCTGGGGGTCAAGGAGATGCTGTAGGGGTCAAGGAGATGCTGTAGGATTCGCTGGCCTTGGAGAACACAGGCTCTGGCTACCTTTAAATAACAAAGACAACACTCTGAAGCTCTCTATTACAGAGATTCTTGTCACCTGGGGTCCAGGAGTGAACACAGAGGTCACAGGTCATGGCTCTGGTTTCTAATTGGATTTGTGGTATCCTTGGCTTCCCTTACCCCAGCTCCCGCCCCGACCCCCACCACACACACACACACACACACACACACACACACACACACACACACACACACCCCTCAGCCTTGGGGGCCTAAGGGAGGCTGCTTAGTTAAGTCCAGACCCTGTGGTCTTCCAGAACCTTCTGGGTACTAAGCTGCAGGGGAAGGCTGAGCTATTCCACCCTGGTGCCCAGCTAATCAGTCTCCACATAGGCTTTTAGTGGGTGAGGTCTGACGGGGTTGGGGAGGGGGGTGTGTGTCACACTGGTCCCTCCTAGTTGAACAAGGCGTGGTGAAATAAAAGATCTCTCTCAGAACAGAGGTGACGTAGGACAGCAATACCATACTTGGTTTACCTGGGCCTTGGCTATTTTCAGTAAAAGAACTAAAGAGGCCACAGTCCTTCGGGTTCCTCACCCCTCAGAGGGGTGAGGGAAGCTGGGGCCAGCGGGTTGTCCTCTTGGTTGGCTTCTGTTCATAGAGAGGATTTGAAAACGGCACCTGTCCCAGGCAGGCATCTACACACGATCCCCCATGAGTCTTGTCCAGGTAGAGGCCCTGACAGCTGCTCTCCCTGGGGACCACATCCACCTTGGTGTGGAGTGCAAGGCCCAGACTGGGGCCTTGCACATGAGACAGAGTCTGGGGTTGGCTCTGTCCAGGCTCTGCCACCCAAGAGCAAGGCATATTCAAATCTTGGCACCAGATGCCCCCCCCTCGTCTCTAAACCTTGTCCCTGGCCTCCCTAATGCTCCATGCTAAAGAACAGTTGTCATTTTAGTCTGGAATCTCTGATTCCCTGCCCTGGGATGCCCGGCCATGTGAACTGTCAGTGACAGCGAAGGAAGCAGAAGGATCCAGACAGCCCTGGCCTCTGGCGTGGGACCAGAACCCACGTGGAGAGTAGGGTATGCTAGTCCATCCCTGAGGCATATGCCTGGTAGTCTGGTCTCTGGCTCTGTGAGCAGAGGGCTGGCCAGAGGAAGCAGGAGGGGGCGGCGTGAGGCCCACCCCAGCCCCGGGCAGAAGTGAGTCTTTTAGTTACTAGGGGTGGCTAGTAGGCATGAGGGTCTCTGCCCTGGTTGCATCGCCTGTACTTCTAGGAAGTACAGGGGCATTTTCCAGGGGGCATCCTCAGCTCCTACCAACATCCACACCAAGGCATGGCCAAGCTGGCTCCTCACAGGGCACCCAGAGAATTCCTTTGTGTTGCATTCGCCAAGATGGTGTTCTGGCTGCTATATGATGTTTTGTTCCAGAAGAAAAGCTAAAAGATGCAGAGAGGAAAATGAAAATAATAAAGATGGGCACAGGCTGTTCCAACTGACTTGGCAGCACGTCTCTTCCCCAAATGAGGCAATCATCCATTTTCCAATCGGGCCGGACGTCTATGGCTCATTCCTCAGCCAGCCACCTCGGCTCCCCGAGTCTGGAGGCAGCAAGGGCTCCCCTGCCTTCTGTGGATTAATCACGCCTTCAGGGCTCTCGCAGCCGGCAGCCCACTCCTTCGGCGTGTCTTAATGATAAGAATGAGGAAAGGGTCATTAGCCACCTGTGATCCTGTGTGCAGTGTGTACCCACCACGAATGTTAATATGTGAGGGCCAGCCCCGGCATCCAGAAAACGCAGCCACTGGACACAGACCACAGCTATCCTGTTTGTGTATTCAAGTAGATACAGTATGCTGGTCCTGAACAGGGGCCAGTGCCCAGAACTCAAGAGATACTACTCTCTGGGCTCCAGCCCTACATGGGCAACACACACACACACACACACATTATGACACATGGCAATCCTTAATTATTTACTGATGAATTATTCATGATAAAGTCTTTCCAGGCAAATCTGTGTAGCAGAGCTGCTGATCTGGTATCTAGCAAGTGTCTAACAAGTGTCCAGGAGGCAGGGCCCAGCCAGCAGCTGCTAAGAGATCAGGGGCATGGCTGGGTAACAGGGCTGAGTATGGACGTCAGCTGATCACCCTCTGGTGTCCATTCTCAGACTCCCAGGCCTTCTCAGAACTGGTGTGGTTCTCCCTGAGCTGCAGGGAGCTGTGCATCCATCAAGGCAAGCCCTGGGACTGATGACATTGTCCCCCACATCACGGACATTAGCAATCTGTTGCCTCCCTGTGGCCCTGGGTGAAGCTACCCTAAGGATTCCCAGTTGCCCAGCACAGGAGGTTTCAGTAGCTGTGTGCATTAGCCTATAGCGGACAAACACTCAGCCTCTAGATCGACAGTTTCCTGTGAACTCTTATAGGAATCTGCCGGTTCCTGCTGCCCGGGAGGCTACAGACCTATCCTTCTGTACCTGACTGTAGTTATGACCATTTCTCAATGATGGGCTCTCCTACATGTGCAGAGGTTCACGGGATGCATGTCTCGATCCTCGCAATAGTCCAGGGAAAGGACCGATTTTTCTGATGGAGAGCAGCGGGGATGTGAGGGTCCCAGGGACAGGTGATAGGTGAAGATTTGGGGAAGGTGGACATTGGGGCCTGAGATTACTTAGTTTCCTCAATTTGATCCTTAATAATACCAGCTGTCTCCTGCAGAGGAAAGGCACAAAACCTCTGGAGATGGGCCACTCCTTCTCCATTCCTGTATGTTTCAGGCGCTTCAGCTTCTGGTAGTATTGGTCACAGTGAAGACTTAGTTCTGCCTGTCCACAGGAAGCGAACCACTGGTTTCCATCCACTCCCAGTGAATGGGAAGCCTGGAAGGAAACAGATTCATGGAGCCACCA
The DNA here is from genome assembly GCA_902168405.1 of Peromyscus aztecus. NCBI lineage: Eukaryota > Metazoa > Chordata > Mammalia > Rodentia > Cricetidae > Peromyscus > Peromyscus aztecus. Next base: position 14,612 of record CABHPQ010191895.1, read on the forward strand.
AGTCAGGTAGCCCACTTACCCAAAGAAGCAGAACAGCCCTTTGCCCTCTCCAAGGAAGGATCAATGGAAGAGAAAAGGCCCTTTCCATGGGAGACATTCTGCTAATGATACCCAAGAAGTGTGACCTTTGTACATCTCAGAGATTGCCTGATTCATGGGGGAGAGGGGCACGGGGTTATCTGCATTTTCATTCTGTTTTTCCTGAGAACTGGTCAGTGTGATGTGGCTACCTTTGGGACATTCTCGAGAGACTTAGCCCTGGCATTTGGTGTGTTCCTGTGTGTGAGACACCGTACACACAGGTTGTGATAGACTAGAGGTTGGGTTGCTAGCAGTGACTAAATCCTCAGGGCAGCACTTCTTCCTATTTACTGGGATGCTATCGGAGTCCTCTTCCCTGGGGAAGGAGAGGGGTATTAAAAAGAAGAGAGTGGGGGAACTGAAGGCCTGACCCGGCTTCCTGAGCTGTGTGCAGAGCCTGGATTCTGAGTCCTGAACCAGAACTGGTCCTGAGAAGGAGCCGGTGGGCGTCCACATAGGGGGGGCTGCCATGAAGATACGCAGGTGAAATCATGAAGGCACACGCTTGCTCTGGAGAAGCAGACTCCACAAACGTGGAGCTGAAGTAAAGTGGAAGAAGGGGTCCCCTCTCTGCCTCACCCCAGAAAGGTTCTGGCCTTCTTACCTCTTCTCCTGGCTCAACATCCCTGGGATAATTCAAAGACAGTGTTCCAGTGGAGAAAGAGTTTTGTGCTGCAAACAAGATCCAGAGCCAAGTTGTGCATGTCAAATGTTTGCCCCTGAGCTTTCAGAATTAACCTGGGGCATGAACAAACCCTGGCCTCTGACCTGGACCTGCCTGACCTTCCTCCACTGACTGATGGAAGATTCCCTATACTCTCTAGCTCTTTCCTGCTTTTCTGTTCTTTTGAGACACGCTCTCAGTCTGTAACCCTGACTGGCCTGTAATTCCTCATGTAGCCCAGGCTGGACTCAAACCTCTAGCAATCCCGCCTCAGGCTCTCCACTGCTAGGATTACAGGTGTGTACTACCACTCTTGGCCTCAGAGCATTTTCCTCACACACACCTGTGTGTCACACACACAAACAGGTTCTGGCAAGGTATTCCCTCACCCAGATATATGGCCTGAATTCTCCGTAAACTGTCCCCTCCACACCAAAAGCAAGGCGGTGGCTGCTCGTAGCCTCCCTTCTTGGTACAGGGCCTCGTGCCAGCCTCCACCAGTGCCCAGGCAGCCTGCCAGGAAAGGGCACTCCCTTCAACAAGGAAGCATTTTTCTGTGTTTTGTCTGGAATTGCTTAACCAGTCTGGTCTCAGGCACCATGTCCATTTGGGGGCCTCCTTCCTCCACACGGGCACTTCCTGTGCCTCCTGCAGTACCATTCAGGTACACGTGTATGTGCACATGAGACCTCTGTGACATGCTGGCTCTGTGCCCAGCAGGAAATACTTCAGTTGCCACCTCTGGAGCTGGCAGTCGGCCGACTGGCTCGGAGTGAGCTGCAAGGCGTTTCTTTCATTCGTTTGAAAGGGGAAATTAAGCTGAGGAATGAGGTCTGACCCAAGCGCTTGCATGCAAATAGTTGACCTTTGTTTTGAATACACTTAATGAGACCCAAACCAGATTGTGTGGCCTCCAGCTGCCTGCGTCTCCACCTCCTCCCTGGCATTTGAAAGGAGACTGGAAGAGGTGGCATGAGGCTGAGAGGATGGTAGGAGATGCGCATTGTGGATCTTGTTTGTCTCTTACACACTGGAACTGTGGGGCTGAGCACATGGTCCCCAAGGTAAGCAGTGACATCCAAAGAAGATCCCTCGGACCCAATTCCAAGTTCTCAGCTGCTTTGAGACACATCTCCAGTACAGGGGTCCTGACTTCCCTGAGCCTCCATGCCCCCTGAGAGGAAATGACTTCTCTGTGATACATGAGGCTATGTGGTTATATGGAAATGCAGGGGTTGATTGTAATCGTCAGGCTAGATGAGGTTCTGCTGAAGTAACAAGTAGATACTGCCACTCTCAGTATCCGAACATGAATCCAGATTTATGTCCGGATCGTGTGAAACCTGGGGCAGCCTCTGCCAGGGAACAGCTGCACTATCTTGAAGGTGTGACTTCTAAGGTTGCCAGGTGACAGAGGGAACTATGGAGTCATAGACAATATTTGGGGGTGGGAGCTAAGGAGAGATCTCAGTTGGTAAAGCACTCGCCTTGCAGTAGAAGACCTAAAGTCAATCCTGCTGACTGTGATGGTGCTCCTTTGTAATACCGTTGTGGGGGAGGCAGACGTCCGCTTGTTGCCCAGCCAATCTATCCGAGTGGTGGGCTTCAGCCTAATGAGAGACCCTGTCTCAAAAGAGGTGCATGGCATTCCTAAAGATGAGATGTGAGCTCATCCTTTAACTGCCGTATGCATGTACGCACACTTGCATGAGTTCTCACGCATGCATCCACTCACCCACATAAGCTTGTACGTACCTGCATTTTAAAAAGAAGATATCTTAAGTTTTTAGTACACTTATTTGTGTATATGTGCACAAGCTCACACGGGTGCTCACACATGCTATGGCACATGTGTCTGTCGGGGGTCAGAGGATAACTCTCAGGAGTCATTTCCCTCCTTCCACCAAGTGAGACCCAGAGACTGAGTCCAAGTCTTCAGGCTTGGCAGCAAGTTCCTTTACCCAAGGAGCCATCTTACTAGTCCAAAAGGAGATCTATTTTTATAGGACAGAGTCTGGAAAGCATCCTCATTGCCTACGTACTCTTTTTGTCAACCAGAGCCAGATGAATGGTCCTAACACAACTATTAAGGTATCTGGAAGAGATCTTCCTGGGTGCTTAGAGTGAGAACAGAGGACATTGTGTGATGGATACATAGCATAGTCTCTGCCCACTTAGGACCCAGCCTAGGGAAGCACTACCCTGTGACTGTGGCCACTGATAGAGCTCTGCCTTGGTGGGCACAAATGGAGAGCCAAGAGCCCAAGCTATGAGGTCCAGTATACCCTCAAAATACAGATTCACCTTCCAGAACTGCTCTTGGAGACAGCCACTATCACAGCGGGGGTTTGAGATCCTATGACCCCACAGGTTGTCAGATCTGCCCCCATCTGCTGGCCACTCCCTCTGTGTAATCTAGCAAGTCCTACTTGCTAGAAAGGTAGGTCATTGTTTTAATTGAGTGCCTCCAAGTTGCCAGCCAGGAGACTCGAGGATTAATGTCTGAGGTCTCCCCTTCCACACATATGCGTCTGTCCTATGGTGGAAATGTCCAATTACAAAATGGTGAGTGCCAGGTGTGGTTTCAAGGCAGGCACTGCGTGTTGGATGAGCAGACATTGCCTCTGCATTGGGAGTGAGTAAAGGACGCTTGAACGATGGGCCAGTCCAAACTCTCCAGTGTCTTCTGGGACATTGGGGAGAGTTGGGACCTTATTCTCAAGGATGGGCTCTGTGTCTGGAAAAGTAAAGACCCACGACTGGATTTGTGCTTTTAAAACAGTTGGGTGGAAAAGAGCAGACACTGGGATCACAAGTTTGAGGTCAGCCTAGGCTACATAGAACTCTAGGCCAGCCTGAGCTACACAGAGGGTTCTAGGCTTGCCTGGGCAGCACAGGGAGACCCTGTCTCGAAATAACGCAGTGGGTCAGAAGGCAGGATTGGGAGCAGGAAGCCAAGTTGATTTCGTTGACGTGGAAAGATTACATAGAGGGAGTGGCCAGCAGATGGGGGGCAGATCTGACAACCTGTGGGGTCATAGGATCTCAACACACACCCCCACCCCACCCTCCGCTGTGATGGTGGCTGTCTCTGAGGCAGGGCATTCTGAGAATGGGCATCTAGGCTAAAGGATAATAAGCTTATTTGGGGACCTTGAGCCATTTAGGAACATGGAGTACTGCCAGGTGGCACAGGGCAATCTCAAGGAAAATGGGGACATACTCAGAGACACCACTGGGAAATTAGCTTTGAGTGGCTTGGATAAGGGGGTGGTGACTGAGTAAGATCATCCAAGGAGAGCCAGATTCAACAGCTGGGGAGCAGGGGGTGAACCCAGAAAGAGAAAGGCAGGCGCATCCTATGAACGAATAATAATGAGGAGGAAATACTATGTTTCCTCATATTCCAAGGGCATAATGACATGACTGTGCATCAGATTTAGATAGGTCATCTGTGACCTTCCCAAGAGCAAGTTCCTCTGGGGTGGGCACACCAGGGGCCCCATGGGAGCAGGTTCCGGGGCAAACAGGAATCAAAAAAGTAGAACTGAGTTTGGACCACTCTCCCATAAGCATTCACTGGAAAATGTGAGGGATGGCCAAAGGGGGGCAGGGAGCCAATTGTTTGTTTTGTTTTGTTTTTCCTTTTCACTGTGGAATACTAAGTCAATATTTTAAACGAATTTTTGTGACATTGTACGAATCTGGATGCACAATGATGATGAACTCAACAGGAAACCAGCATCCATCTTCCATGGTACCCATCAGCTTTGCCGCAGGTGGGGGCAGCTTCCACCCAGGCTGCCCTTCGTCTGCTCTGTGCACCTTACAGAACAGCTCCCAGAGCTGAGCCACCCACCACATCAGCAGAGCATGGTAGCAGGTTTCCTAGACTGGGTGTACAGGCTCTGGCTCCCATGCACGAGCTCTGGGCAGTGGAGGCAGATATGCGAAGACCAGAGGAGGCTCAGGTTTTATAGACATTTTAAAAATAAGTGGCCTTGTCCAGTAGCCAGCGACTTCAGAGCTGGGCTGGCAGGATGGGAGACAGGGGCTTGTAGCCTAGACTGGAAATGGACGGAAAATGGAACAGGACCAAAGCGCACTAAGTCCTTAGGCACTGTGGGTATGAAGTGCAGGGTAAGCCCTCACCGTCAGCCACTTGTCTCTACCCTGGCATTACCATACCTTCTCCCGTTTCTCTCCCCACCCCCTACAGCCCTGTCTCTTCCCTGACTGGAGTAACTGGTCCCTGCCTGGGTAGGGGCCAGCACTATCATATTGATGCTGAGCAAAATACAGTCCTTGATGACTCAGAGGGCCCTTCCCATACCATGGTGCGTCTAGTCTCCATGACAACCCTGAAAGGCCTTCTGTTCATATACTCAGGAAGCCGCGTGGGAGATGCAGGGAGTGGAGGCCAGAGTACCCAGGTCCCAGAAGTGTAGCACTGAATCGTAGGGTTGGGATTTGGAGGGAGGACTTGACCCCTAGAAGCTAACATCTTTCGGAGACACAGTGACCTTTTTCACCTCTTAGTCCCCTGCCGTCGGGGGGGAATCACTTGTTCTCCGTGAGTCTCCTTGTCTGTAAATTGGGGACCGGCCGTGCATTGCCGCCTCACAGGGACTATACGGAACAAATGAGATTTTCAGTCAAGGCTGTGACCACTCTAAAGAGAGTACACATGGGGGTCATGTGACCTGTGCTTGGAGAGTGTGCGGTCAGAGGTCTTCTATCACCGTGGGGATAGGAGGCAATGCCGCCCCTGCCGTAATTAAGATGTGCACTTCATGTTGTTCAGGGCACAGTGACAAGGCAGAACTAAATTTTTACGACTTGACGGTAACCAGGTTCAAATCCTGCTCATTACATTCTGCCGTGTGCTCCTGAGCAATCAATTCTTCAGCATCTGAGGAGCAGGGGCTGATAAATGATCGAGGGTTGACCAACTTGCTGAAACTCTGAGATTGGCTAATATTTGAAAACCCGTTCGTGAACCCAGAGCATGGGCTGAACGTTACTGCTGCTGCTGCTGCCGCTGGCCACCTCCCCGTGGCCAGGCAGAGCTAACTCTTCGCTTCAGCCACCCTCCTGTGTTCTGTGCTGACAGGTCCGGGCTCTGGTTCCCTGTGAGAAGCTGCCACGGCCCACCGAGATGTCCAGGCACCACAGCCGCTTCGAAAGAGATTACCGCGTAGGCTGGGACCGCCGCGAGTGGAGTGTCAATGGGACCCACGGGGCCAGCAGCGTCTGCAGCGTCACCTCCGGTGCTGGTGGGGGCACCGCCAGCAGTCTCAGTGCGCGACCGGGCCTCCTACCACTGCCCGTGGTGCCCTCCCGGCTGCCCACGCCCGCCACCGCCCCTGCCCCCTGCACGACGGGCAGTAACGAAGCCATCACCAGTCTCGTGGCCAGCTCGGCCTCCGCAGTCACCACCAAGGTAAGACCTGGGATCCCTGTCTGGGGAGGAGCCAGGCAACCACTCCAGCCCAGGCCGGCACAGAGGCCTCCCTCCCTCCCTGGTCCATGTCACCAGAGTCACGGCCTCCATGGGGAGTGCCTTGCAGCCGTTTCTGAAGGTTAAAAGGGTTTGCCAGACTGTCTCTATGGGTAACTAACTTGTAGGAAGACCAGCAGGTGCGGACGCCACACACACGCGCGCTGATTGAACGCCACCGAATGAGTGATATAAGAGTAATATTGCCAAGTATTTCCCTAAATAGGGGAACTAAATACAAATAAGTCCCCCCCCCCCGGGGGGGGCCATCAGTGGCTGGGGTTTTGCAGCTGTACGAGCCACCCAGGGTGAAGAGCCTATTACCGATTTATCACCACGGGAGGGTGTTCTCGTGTCTGTAGTCCCTATGAGCCTCACAACAACCCTGTAAGGTCAGTGTGTACACATGCCTGCCTGATGGCTGAGGGTCCCCGGACATACTAGCTAGAGCAGTTACTGTAAGGACTCAGAGCTCATACCACCAGCCGTTGACTGCAAGATATTATTAGCTCCTGATCACTCTGCCCTTTTTTGCAAGAGGCGGTTCCAGAAACCTCAGGAATGGTGGCAAAAGCCAGTGTGTATAAAACGGAATGCGGAAATTAATGTCGCCAAGGCTCTTGACTGGCTTTGGGATGAACGGAGGGGCTCTGAGGCCCCCTCTTGCGTGCCGTGCAGAGCCCTTCAGGCAGACCGAGCCTCAGAGGGACGGCTGGTGGCCAAGTCAAGAAACACATTCATCCCATCGTCCCCCTCGGCCAAGCAGAGGCTCTGCAGGCCGTCTTTGCCTCTGCCAGCCATCCAGAATCACTTCCCAGGAGCCCTCTCGGGGCCTGCATGTGTGCCTGTGTGGGAGTGTGTATGTGTGTGCTGCATGTGTGTGAGTGCACACGCACGCTTTTTCTTTTCCTGCTTTCGTAAAGGTTGCAGGAGAAATTAAAGGCGGGAAGCCCCAGGCTGGCCATTGTGAGGTAGCTGTGGTGGTGGACGATGCTCTCCGGGTGCTCTGTGCCTTTGTCTCTACGATTTTCAAAACTCCCTTTCAGCCCTGCTTCCCATTAATAACGGCACTGCTGGCCGCAGAGCCCGGCGGAGACCCGAGACAATGGAGCTATTGGAGGCCAGCTTGCAGCACGCTGACATCTTGCTGCAATGTCTTATTGATTTTATTTTCCTGTTATGAAAACACCACCCCACCAAGGCAGGGAGGGAAGTAATACCAGAGAGGAGCAGAGATGGAAGATTATTTGGGCACACTTCCCCCAAGGCCAGCCAAACACATTCCTGTCCTGGGCACCAGGCCCTGGCCACTCTGAATTGGTGACCTCTGCCCAGGGTAGCCTGCTGCCAGCCCTGCTGGCCACATCTGGCAGGCAGTCTTCGAGGCCAGCTGTTCACCATCTGGAGAACGGTGGCCTCTGGAGCTGGCAGCCAGGGCTCCAGATGCGAGAGAAGCTGGACCCGCGGACACCACTTGATGGCTTCCATCCCTTCGGGATGAGTGCCTTAGAGCCAGTATTGAGTGCTCCTGGGTCTGTCACTTAGGGTTCTTCCAGGTGAAAGACAGTGCCCATGGCTCTCTGAAGGGATGTCCCGCCCCTGCCCTGGACACATGGCACCTGATTGGCTCCAGAATAGCTTGGTATTCACTAGCCCTCCTCCCTAAGCCAGGCCCCAAACCACAACCACATGGGAGGGAAAAAACAAGCCGCAGACAGAAAACAACAGCTGGAACAAGGACTGAGCCAGTAGCCAACCCAGAGTGGGAGAAAGGGCAAACGTTCAGGCCTGCTAGGGAGGTCAGCGTCATGGCCTGTGGCAGCACAGAGACAGGATGACATCTCTACTGTGCCAGCATCTCAGCCCAGTTTCATGCCTGCAGGGTTTGCTTTGGATCTGGCTAGGGTCTGAGTTCTCTGGATTGCTGCTAGAGCATTGTATGCAGGGGGCAGGGTGGGAGAGTAGCGAGACAGCTAGCTGCCCATGGTGGTTTCGATCGATCGAGGACACTGGTCTTAGATGTAGGCCAGCTGTTCTCAACCTGTGGGCCACGACCCCTGACCCTTTCACAGGGGTCACGTATCAGATCTCCTGCCTATCGGATGTTTGCATTACGACTCGTAACCGTAGAAAAATGACCGTTATGAAGTAGCAACAGAAATAACTTTATGGTTGTTGGTCCATGAGGGACTGTATTAGAAGGCCGCAGCATTAGGAAGGTTGAGCACCGCTGATGTAGGCAATGGTGCCTCCTATCACTCTGGACCTGCTGCTGCTGGCCCAGATGTCCGTCCTCCAGCCTGTGTGTCTACCCCCGTGCCCAGATCCCATCAGTGGACACGCAGGCCAAATTCAGGTATCTATCAGCAGTTTCCCTGATCAACCAGGTCTTTACCAAGCAGCCACTGAAGAGCTGGCTCTAGCTACTGGGGAAATCGTGGGTCAGTGTATAAATGAATGTGCGGCCAGACGAGCCAGTATCCGGGACCCTGTTGAAGTTACTGGTAGAGGTGATTCAATGGAGTAGATAAAGCTAGGCTTTGAAGACTGTCTAAATTTTAATTCCAATCAACCTCTGGCTGAGTGATACTGAACAAAACGTCTGGCCCCTGTGGACCTCAGTTCTAGGATTGGGTGGTAGTCCCTGATGACCAGATTTACCATGAGGACTGCATGTGTGGAATTCCATGTAAATTGCTTGAAATAGAACAGGTACTGGCTGGTGGTTCATCCGCTAAGCAACGAGGTCACCACTGTCACCAGGCGTTGGCCCTGGAAGAACAAGACTGTCCTACTATGAGGAGAGGGGTTCCCTTCTACTATCACGCCCCCCCCCCCCGGGGGAGGGGGGGAGAGGGAGTTCTCCAGAGGGAGCACCAAAGCTGGAGCCCTGAGCAGGTGGGGAACTGTTGGAGTGGTTGGGATTCAAGATGACCTGGAAGGAAGACCGGAGCTAAGAGGGGAGGAGAGAGGGAAGGGGTGACGGAAGAGGGTGGCTTCTCGGATCCAAACTCAAGCTGGATGACCAAGGCAGGGGATCCGAAAGCTTTTCATCAGCCCAGGAGGCTCTTTCCTTAAAGGAAAGTATAGATCCCACCATCTCATCAGGAGAGGAAAGGAAGGGAGTGATGGTGGAGTCAGAAGGACCCCCCCGGGGACCCAAGCATGCTGATTCCCAGACAGGGGGCAGCTCTCAGGCCTTCAGAGACATCCCTTTGTTGTCAGCAGGACAACAGGTTGACCATCCCATGCTCTGGTACTCGGGGCATCCCTGCCCACTCTCCATGCCAAAGTTCCAGTGCTAGGGTCGGCCCTGGCTCTGCCAGGACTGAGGGTCTGGGCTATTGTCCGGGAAGGCGTGCATGCTCCCAGAGACTGGGGTAGCGAGATGATGGCGATTGTTTCTGTCGTGGCCGCCTCCAGGCCTGATTTGATTTTTCTGCGTCGTCTTCGGTTATCCACGGCCCAAAGAATTCCTGCGTGTTTTGATGAAAGGCCAGTTGGGTAAGCATGGACTCCTGGGAGGTTGAGATACCAGGAGGAAGGTCTAGAAGGTTATACCTTCCCACTCCCCAACACACAACCATTGCTCTCCAACCTCCAGAATATGAGTTGCCAGAGCCCACGGCAAACTTTCTTGGAGACCACCCACCCAGCCCCATTTTTGCAGCTCAGAGTAGTGAAGCTCGGAGAAAACCTAACTACTTCCCAAGACAGAACCAACCTGGGCTGGCTCTCTCCACCCCAGGCTGCTTAGCAGCATCCATTCACCATGGAAACCATGATGGCAAGAGGGTGACAGCCTTTTGCCATCACTGGTCCACCTAGGGACCGTAAACTCTGGACTTTAGGCCAGAAAAATAGGCAGGTTTGCTTCTCATGTCACAGAAGGGAAAATATAAGGCAAAGAGTTCGTCAGCTCCCACGGCACAGCTGCCCGGAGCTCCTGGATCAGACAGCCTGGGATTGAATCCTGCCATTGGCAAGTGAGGCTTCGGTTTCTATGTCTACAAAATGGAAATGATAATAGTATGTTTAACGTAAGGATTATGTAAATTAATATATGCAGAAAAAAACGCTAAAAGGATGTGTGCCACTGAGTAAGCATTCCATCAAAGTTCATTTTAAGGCTGGGAAGACGGTTCAGTGGATAAAAATGCCTACTGTAGTCCTGAGTTTGGGTCCCCAGCACCCACATAAAAAGACAGGCGTGGCAGTATACACCTCTAATCCCAGTGCTAGGTGGGCCAGGACAGGTGGATCCCTGGGACTTACTGACCAGCCAATCTAGCCAAATCAGCGAGCTCCAGGTCCAGTGAGAAAATCTGTCCCAAAACCTAAGATGGGGTGTAGTTGAGGAAGACCCCTGATGTTAACCCCTGACCTCCTATGCCAACCTCTGACCTCTGATGTCAGCCTCTGATCTCCGCATGTTTCTGCACACACGTACATGTATACTCACTTACACACACACACACACACACACACACACACACGCACAATTAACAACTGGGTCCGTCTGCGAAGCTCTTCCTCTGGGGGAACTCAGCCTGCTGGTTGCTGCTCGGAGGTTCAAGGAACTTTCCTGTCCCCCTCTGATGTGGTAGGAGGTGATACTGAGGAACTGGGTCGTCACCACATTCCTACTCCCACTGGCTGTCTGGGCACTGGGGGGAAAGCACGGCTGAGGAGAAAGCATGGCTCCATGCCAGGCCTGTTTGTGAGAACGGAAGGGAGGCACCAATGCCCCGCAGTTGCTGCTGCATGAAATTTAAATTATTCTCAGCAAACCTGCTTGACAGATGAAACAGAAAGGGGACAGCTTCATAAAATGCAATTCTGTTACTGAAAAGAATAGACTGGAGAATCCTCACAGATGCCTGCAAAATAAATGTGGGAGGCCTCTTTCTCCTTGTGGTCAGGGGCGTTCAGTCTGAGACCTTCCCATCACCCCTTGGAGCTCAGCCTTTGAACATAAATCTGGCTAAGCAGCAGCAGCAGCAGCAGTGGAGCCTGTGTTGGAAGCCCCAGGAAAGCTTAGAGGGGCTGGGAAATTGGTGCGCGTACCCGCCACCCGGGGGGGGGGGGGGGGTGACATTTATGAGCACTGGAGGCTGGGAACTACTCATCATAAAGAATGAATGCATCTGCCCAGAGGTGCACCTCAGCTTCCCAGGGAATGCTCCTCTTAGGAGGACGACCTGGGGTCCCCGTGGGCATCTTGGGAACAGCCATAAAGCCTAATGCACAACCCCCTGCTGTCCTGTGGTTCTGGGATCTGTGACTGGTGATGATGAAGCTTTCTCAGCTCTCCCGTCTCTTGTACTTGTGTTAGACATCAAGGCTGCGGAGTGATGTGCTTGGAAGAGTGACGTCAGCCCTTTCCATTGCACATTTCCCGACGGTGGGTGATTTTCAGCCCGAAGGCCGTGGCTTGATCCACCAACAAGTATTCTTGATTTCCCTTGTGATAAATTATCAGGTCAGATAAAGCGTTGGGAGACAGCTTGCGCATGTTAGTACGGAGCTAATGGCTTTCGCCTGCACCTTAAGTCACGATTACAGTGTGGATTGTATCTTCATCGACTTAAAACCCATCTGTCAGTCACAAAGTGTGTGTAGAAATGAGAAATGCCACCTCTCCAAAACAGCTGTTTCAAGGCTGCCTTTTTTTGGGGTGGAGGAGGGCAAACCTGAGTGGGTCTGAGCTTCAGTTTTTGACTAAAGAGGGAGAAGAATGTGTGTTTTAGCACATAAACCGTAAGCCAAGATAAAAGGCAGTGAGGAATTACAAAGTAAAGACACAAGAAGACACCATGGGCCGGAGTCAGCGGGGTGTACAAGTTGGACAATGCGGAGGGTAGAGTCAGGGCTGTCTGTGCTGGGCTCCAAAGATAAGGTTATCTTAGTCCCCACATCTGTGGCTAGTGGACACTCAGGCCAGGGACCTCACTTCTCGGCATGACTTCCGTCTGGCTGGCTCAGCCTCATTCACATGGTGGTTTGGGGTTTCAAAAGCAGCAAGAAGACAGGGCGGGTGAGCAGGTGCTTTTCTCCCTGTCGTCATCGTCATCGTCAGTCAAAGCAAGTGGCATCCCCAAGCCAGATTCCAGGAAAGAGGGAGAGAGACTGAAACACCACATTGCTAGAGGCAGGCATCATGCATGGATGAGTAGACTTGTGATCACTTTCACGAAATAACCCGCAGGTCCCCAGTGCGTTTATTTAGGCATGGTTATCTGTCCTCCGGCTGCTAGTTAAAGCTTTTATGCCCCAGGCAGAAAGCACAGGATCCACCTACTACTCCAACCACCCATCCTGAGATAGGGTATCAGGATGAGATACTCACAATTTAGACATTCCAATGTTACATCCTGTGTATACAGAACAATCCTGGAGAGGTTTCCGACACACAGAGAACTATGCTGCTAAGCAGGTTGGCCCCTTGGCTCCTAGGGGACCAGACCTCAAAGGTACATTTACCTCAAGAGCCTATAGCTGGGCTGAGACTTTGCCCTTTATCCTGAAGGCTGTATCAGACCCTGTCACTACCCCCAGAGTTAGAGAGACAAGGACACTGCTGTCCCCAGGACACGCCCAAAGATAGATGCTAACCTACCAATTTGGGATTGTTGTTTTCTGTTTGGTTGAGTTTTGTTTTGGTTGGCTTTTTGTTTGTTTGTTTTGTTTTGTATTGAGATGAGGCCTCCATCTGAAACCCAGGCTAGCCTGAATCTCACTGCGTGGTTCAGATTGTCCTCAAACTCAGGACAGTTCTCCTAGTCTCCTACCTCTGCCACCCAAGTCTTATGAATTACAGGCATGCACTGCCATTCCTGGCCTGCTGGTTTTAAATTAAAATAAAAACCACCCCCAAGGAGATGCCCTTCACGGGCTTGTCCCCATGAAAACCCACATTAGGGTAACATTCTTTTGGGAAGGCTTTGGGAGGGGAGTGAAATCAGGAAGGAGAACAGTGTGACACAAATGTTCAGCAGCCCCGGACTCAGACAGTCTGATGCCTCTCTCCCCTAATAGAATAAATCTGACACAGTCCCCACCCGAACCCTCGGAAGGGCCCCTCCTTCCAGAAGGATTTTGGGACCAGCATCATTCAAGATCAATGCAAATCTACTGCTTATAGAGTTGTTATAACAGTTTTCTGTTTCATTTCATTACTCATGTTGCAATTAAACATTTTTTTTCCCCTCACTGCACAAGGACAGTGTTTTAGCTACATGATGGGTTAAATAGGCTTTGGAGAACTAGCTTGGAAGTCTCATCACCATTTGTCACATTGGGTTTTTTCATAGGGAAACTATGTTGGAAAATCTAAACAGCCAAGTCACAAATGAACTTTCAGAGCCCAACCCCTTTGTTACAGGGAGCTGTCTGCAGGGCCAAAAATTACCCAGGGAAACATACCAGGGTGGCTCCTGACACCTCAGTGGCTTTTCTACTCCCCCGGGCCCCCCAGAGTCCCCTCCATTTCGGTGAAGGAAACATGGCGTGTTGATTTGCGTTGTGAATTCACCTCTCTGGAATCCATGGGCCAGAGTTTCATTTTCCTCTGGTACTTAAGGAGCCCTGAGAACTAGTCACAGCATGTGGGCAGGGCATCAGGATGTGCCGCACAGCCCTGCTCTGCTTCCTGGAGAAAGTAGATGAATCCTATGTACCCCATGGCACCGTGAGGAGGAAGCCATGGAGCCGAGGCTGGAGCTAGATGCCTGTGTGGGAGGCAGAAGCCAGTCTGCCCCTCCACCCTGACTCGAACTATTAGCTGCCAGCTGCCACCCACCTCTGGGGAGCGGCTCCTGTTGTCCACCCACACCTGCTCCTGAGGCTCCAAGTGTTGGGTTACTCACTCACCTCCTCCTCCTCTTGTCCTTTTTAGTCCTGGGGAGGAGGGCACAGGTTGGCCACGTTTACCATTGGCTGTGAAAGATCGGCCACAATGCCTTCCATATCGAAGGTGAACGTCTTGAACAAGAGGATGTCACCAGTGCTCCCAGTGTGTCTAGCCCTGGGCCACATGTGGCACTGATGTCTCCGTAGTCTGGAAAAGCATCTAAATGAGGTTCCCCTGACTAGGGAACAGACTCGCAGTTCTTGACCTACTACTTCAAGAATCCTGGCTTCAGGTCAGAAGTGGCCCTCTGGCAGGTGGAAGAGATGGGACTTAGGGGTAGAATGGTGATGGGCAGCTAGAAAATATTCCAAGCCTGAAAAGGCCTCATCTTTGTCTATGGCAGATGTTGCCGGTCATCTGCTCAGGGTCTGTTCTCTCTCCATCTGCCTTTCTGATGGAACTCTTCTTTCTGGTTCAGCATCTAATGCCTGGGTCTGAGATCAACAGATCCCCGTCACAGCTGGGATTACAATGATTCTGAAATCGGTGTGTGATCCTGTAGTGTTCCTGCCCATTGACTGAGTTCTGCAGGGGTCATGTGACCCAGTTCTGGCCAGTATAGCCTGAGGGCTTCTGGGAGAGCTTTTCTTGCTGTTAAGGAAGAGTCCCAAGAAAAAAAAAAATACTCTTTCCTCTGGATCATGTCATTTCTGGATGTGATACCTTGACGTGCAGCTGCCATCATACTGTGAACCTGAGGATGGAGCCAACACACAGGAGTGGAAAGCAGCAGGAACATTCCAGAAACCTGACACTAGAGCCGTGGTGCAGCCTCAGAGACTCTCGTGTACATAGGCTAAGAAATAAATGAGGGGACACCACCTCTGTGGGAAGGGCAGCTCGTGAGGAACAGCCAGCAGCGCATCCCTCCATCTCCTAGACTTCGCCTAAAACAAGGACCCACTAAAACAGCTGCAGTAGCTGCTGTGAGTCCTCGCTCCCTATTATCCACCCATGAGTACGTACTGCTACATACAGGAAATTTGCTTCCAGATGCTTCCCATGATGCCAGCGCCATAGCATGGTTTTGCTGCTGTTTTCTTAGGGAGAATCAGCTTCTGTCTGAGGACAATCTCCCAACACACACAACAAACACACACACACACACACACACACGCACGCACGCACGCATGCACGCCAGACTACAATTCCACTTTCATGCCCCAGGGACTTTACACATGACACTTCTTCTTCCTAGAGTCTTAATTCCTTTACTTGTCTGCCCAGATTTCCTATTCTTCCCAAGAACTGCCAGCCTAAGTGTGACCACATCAGTAGTGAGGAAAATTGCTATTATTTCTCTCATTCCCACAACAGTACTGCTATGGTCCTGTTAGAATATCTATATAATCCATATTCATTTGTCTCCTTACTAAACATAAGCTCCTCCAAGTGAGGCTTAGCCTAGAAAGGTTCTCAATACCTGGTTGGGAACAGAATGAATGAACTTAATGAACTTATATGTGCATTTATTCATTCATATGCCTCTACCGCTGGAGATGAATGCTTTTTATATCTTTACTTCTCTGTTAATCAAAAGACTGTGGTGGAGCAGCCATTTACCCAACAGAGAATAGTTTCTGGGGCTGCCCATGATGAGGATGAAGAAGGCAGGACCACACGGTGAGCTTCTTGGCCCAGTGTTGGTACCCACAGTCAGATGGTGAGGTGATGTTGGCAATAGGGATTTTATACCTTTGAAGCATCTCTTTTCCTTAGGTCCTCCATCTCTCCCAAAGCATTACAACCTTTTCCTTAAACATTTACATTTTCTTCAGATGGTTTTCCTATTTGCTCACAGTTCACTGCAGCTGTTTCTCCCCCCCCCTCTCTCTCTCTGTATATAAATGCATATTCCTGTGTGCATATGGGTGCGTACATGCCATATAAAGGTCAGAGGACAATTTGGGGTGTCAGTCCTTACCTTCTATCTTAAACCAGGGTCTCCTGTTGTTCTCAATGTACCAGGCTAGCTGGCCTGCGAGCATCCAGGGACTGTGCCGTCTCACCACAGGAGAGTGCTAAGGTTACAGGCATGTTGCTATGATGTCCAGCTTTCCATACGTTCTGGGGATCCCAAACTCAGGCCTTCACTTCTGCAGAGCAAGTTCTCTACCATCTCCCCCGCCCCCGGCGCAGCTTTTTATGTGACCCGGTCTTACTAAAGCGCTCGTGAAAACGTTGCTTTGTTCCAAGCACCTCTAGTGCTTTGCCAACACCCTCTCCTTTAGTCCCCACTCCTCTAAGAATCGTCACTGCCGTCACTTGAGAGAGGAGACAAACTATGTTTCTTGCCCACAATCACCCAAGAGAGCAGACACACCCCTGGGCAGCCTTGCCCTGTAGCTGAGACTGAGCCCAATGCACTGCACAGGAAAATGCTGAATGAGCAACTAAATGAATAAAGATTGGTTAACAATCTTCCTCCAAGTTTAGAGACATCACCTAAAGGCCCGACTTCAAGCTCATCCTAGCAGTTTTATTATTCGGTGATCTGAAATAAGGCTGCATTGAAGGACCAAGATATGGATGAGATTCTGTGGTCCAGTCCCACACCTCCTGGATACAAACTGCAGTTCTCTTCAGCTTGTCTGATCAGGCTACACCTTTTCCTTATATGCAGCTCACATGCAGCATCATAGATGCTGATCAGGTACCAGTTGCCCAGATCGTGTGCGCGCGTGCGTGCGTATGTATATGTGTGTGTGTGTGTGTGTGTGTGTGTGTGTGTGTGTGTTTCTCTAAATATATATTTTGCTCTAAGATGTCATTCAGGGCTAGATGACTAGATGTTTTGGTAGCTTGGTTCCATCTTGAGCTAGCTAGAAGTTCTCCTAAGGAGTGGGCTAGATGGCCCAGCCCTGAAAGAGCTTCCTGGGCAATCGTGAGATGGATATCCTTTCCAAGGAAGCTCCCCGACTCAGTGGGTAATGGGCCAGAGGAGAAAAGTTCTCAGCTCTCCCATCTTCTCTTCCCCAACCACGGCAGCTCAAGAGGCCCGTGGCTCCCACGCACAGTAGAAAAGCCGGGCCCTGAAGCGGGAATGATCGGGAGAGTGCCAACGTCATGAAGGACTATGTTCAGGGTCAGTACCTCTAGCACCACGAAGACCCTCCGCTGTACTGTGTGTGGGGGTGGCTACAACCTCACCAGGTTCTAGAGGCTCCCCGGCAGTGAGCGTATTGACCCCAAACTCTTACAAGCCGTCTCAGGAACTAATTAAGAGTGTCAGCCAAGCAGCCAAGACCCCAAATGTGCCTATGGGTTGACCCGCTGTCATCTTCCCTGTCCCTGGTGTGCACTGAGTGCTTGCTATGAGCTAGCCACAGTTCTCAGTGACTTTGCCTGTTGACACTGTGTCCTCACAGCTATAGGAGGTCGGTGTCATAATTGTTCTTATAGAATCTCTGAAAACTCACCTGATACCCAGGGTTACGTGGCCATCAAGGGTCCACCTAGCTGTGGACCTGGCCCTAAGACCCCCACATCTGAGTCTTGCATCTGAGGTCAAGATGAGGGACTTCTCTGCCTAGGGTGGGATCTTCCCCAGTTCTGATGATGAGTCTGACTCTGAGAAGAAGCAATGGGGGGGGGAAGGGGGAAGGTTGATTCACTCTCCAGGATGCTAGACTCTTGCCTTCTACCCAGCACACCTATCTAACATCCACCCTGGCAAAGGAACCAACTTCTGTCCCCACCATCACCTCCTCCATCAGAAATATGCTGAGGGTGTGATTTCCATTCCCTCAAAATATTAGGCTGAGGAAATTATATTGGGCAAAATATATTGTGCCCGTAATTCATATTAATGGGAATTCAATAGTGGCAACTTGTCATCTGCTAAGATTAGGGGAGAATGTTGAGAATATTGTCTTATAAAAAGCATTAAAACGCATCATGAATTAGACTCCATTACAGCGCAACCGTGTTCCTTTGTAAATAATTGAGGAAGAAAAGCGGTGCTCGGAACTTGGGAGGATCCATTTTTGAGGCCCCAGCAGTGCCCCCCACCAGGCTGATGGAGCCCGTTGGTCGGACAGGACCGCAGGGAAGGTGTGCACCTGGCAGGTCTGCAGGCCCTGCAACATGAGCGTTTGCTTCCTCCCGGCAGAAATTAGTAACTGCCACATCGAACACTAAACCCTGTGTGTTTCTCCTGCCAACTCTTGGGAAGTCCAGATATTCCACGTCCCTTGCCTCCCATCCCCGGAACGACATTAGCTTCCCAGTTTGGCAACCAGGTGGGCTCTGAGACCATCCCGGAGTCAGCAGCTGCCTTCCCACCGCAGGCCCACCTCTGGCCCCCTGAGTGACAAAGACAAGCTCCAGTCAAGCCAGCCATCAATCATACACCAGCAGCTTCATCCCCGGCGGATGGGCTCTGGCTGGCTAACGCCCGCCGGTTTTCAGGTGCGCTCCTCAGCCCTGCCATCCCAGCCTGAGGGCTAGGCCACCTGTTGTCTGTGTGCTTGATCCCACGGGCTCTGCCTGCACGGCAGCCTGAAACGTCTCAGGATGCTCCCCTGGGATCCCCAACTTCAGCTCAGGCCGTGATGTCACCACATGGCTCCGTGAAAGATCAGCATAGCTCCCCTTGGATGGGGCCAGGCTCCATCTTTTATTAGCAAATCCAAGAACTCCGGTTTGGAGCAGAGGTGCCGCGTGGACAAGCTGAGAGGGGAATAGTGGGGGGAGTTCCAGGTATATGTCCACCTCAGGCTTTGGCTTTGGCTGTTCAGAGTACTGTGTCTGATATCCCCATCCCAGGGCCCCAAGAGCTGAAGAGATACACCTGGGCCCACTCTGAAACAGCGGGGCCTCGGTAAACGGCATGTCTCCACCTTGTCGTGTTGTGCGTTTCAGTTTCCCTTTTGACTCCTGTCTGATGGCGTGCCTGAGGGCTACAAAAGGAGCCGTAGGAGGTGGCTGATGCCTGCAAGGCAGTCAGGTCCCAACAAGTTTCCGTACACACACACACACACACACACACACACACGGAATGAAAGGATCAGTTAGTTAGCCCATCACATTAGCCATTCCCAGCGGGGATGCCAATTGCACGCCAGTTGTGTAAGTAATTAGCACACCTCTGTCTGCACAGTGATGGGGTAGCGGCCCAGACCAGTCAGATGTCCCAAGCCTGCATCCTCGTTCCCTCTGCATCCTCACTGTGTGACTGTAGCCTGTTGATTTGCTCCCTCGCCGGCTCGGTTTCCTCTTCTGTAAAATGAAATCGCGGTCCTGTCGATTTCACGCAGTTGCTGCGGGGATGCTTAAATAATTTAAAGCTCCGACAATGGTGTCTAAGATGTAGACTGTCGTCTGTTATTTTGACCATGGCCTTCACTGTGTGACCTTCTCCTCTCTGCTCATCTGTCTCCCTCCAGAATGTAGGTCCTTGAGACAAAAGACCTTGTCTTCCTAGGTTTTTGAATTGCTCCTGCCTTGTACTTGCCTGCGATGTGCTCAGGAAATATGTGTTGAATGATCACATTGAATTGTGGGAAGAAGGTGTAGTCATGGAAATCCACTCGCTTTGCTAAAAAAAAAAAAAAATAGCTGTGCACTTCTGAAATCGCATTCGGCCTTTCCTGGGTGGTGGTCTCGTTTCTGAGTCTCTGCCTCTTGTTCTCTCTGTGACATCATGGTGGGAGCGGCCAGTTGCCTACAGACAAGTCAGATTTGTATTGAAAGGCACCTCCGTGATTAAAGGAATCCCAAGCTAAGGCATTTTGCAAAGCAATTGCTATATTTCCATGAATTGAGAGGTCATCCCTTCTCTATCCCATCTCAGATCCAGAACCCGCATCCTCGGGAGTCCCGGCTTCCGACCCACGTTCTGTGTTAGTGGTTGTGATTATAGTTGTCTGTGGTGGTTTTCTTCTATCTTGTTATTTAAAAGCATTTTCGGAGCCAGGTACTGTGGTCAAGAGCTTTACCCGTTTTATCTGAGGTCTTCCAACAATTCCCTGTGGTAAGTGCCCCATTAACACTGGGAAACTGAGTCTCAGAAAGCCTGGGGACTTGCTGAGTGTCGTAGCTTATAAAAACGTGGGAAATGAGATGGGAACTCAGACTCATCCCCTCAAAGCCATTTCCTCTAGTTTCTAATTCTTTTCCCTGGTGTTTACCTAAGGCTTCCAATGTCAAATGCCCCGAGCCAAGCTCTGCATCTCACCCTACACCTAGGTTTCCTACTATGTGCCTGACTCAGGGGCTGGGCCCACCACCCAGCTGGCATCTCACTTGGACTCTTCCCTCTCCCTTACTGTCCTCACTCCTGTCCATCAACTCTCCTTCCACTGTCTCTGCATTCCATCATCCATTTAGTGTCCCCCCCCCCCCCCGCCGTATAGTTCAGGCCCCCACTGCATCTCACCGAAGGGACAGAGTGTCTCCCAGCTTCCTTCTTGGCTTTCATCAGCCTTTTATATCCCAGTGAATAGATTTGTACTGCCTAGTCTCTTACCTCTGCCTGCACATGTGCATGCGCGCGCGCGCACACACACACACACACCAAATACACTCCCAGCTGGACATCAGCTGCACACACCAGCTCTTGCACAAGTGATCTGGAGCAGGTGCGTGTCCAAAAGAAAGATGTGAGGCAGAGCATGCGCCAAGAAGAACATAGATTGTCAGGTCAGGAAGCCCGGGGTTCCCACCGTTGGTTAGTTGCCGCTTCATCCTGTGGCTTCATTTTGCTCACCTCTAAACTGAGAACAGCAGAAACACTACCTCTCAGGAGGTTCAGGTGTATTCAAGAAATGCCAGGCAGAAAGTCGAGCCTGTTGCTGGGCCAATGGTAAGTAGACAATATGTGCTGGTGATGGCAGTGACCGTAAATGAAACACAGCTCTTACCTTGTGGATAAATTCCTTTTAAATAACAGACTGGCATCTGAGAAAATGGAAGCCATCCACATTAACCTCAATGACCTGGGGACTTTTCTCAGGACGGCATCAGCTCTCTCTTGTACTGAGGTACAGCCTGGCCCAACTTTGGTCCTTCTTAGTTTCTGGCTGGTCTTCATCCTGGTCTTCATCTCCCAGCTCAGCCTGTCCTCCCTCCCACCATCTTGGATCCTTCTTCCTTCATGTTTTCAGCTAGCCTTCATAGTTACTTCACTTAGCAGGTGCTCACAGCTGGCCTGTTTGGTTGGGACTTGTATGAAGCCAACTTCAATGTTATTGAATGACCTCACTTGTAGCATAGAGACACTTCATACAGTGGACACACACACACACACACACACACACACACACACACACCCCTATGGTACCAACAAAGCATGGAGCTGTTCCTTGGTGCCAGCATTCACCAAGATCCTCGCATGGGAGCAGCTCTGCTTCCCGCTCTTCCTCCAGCCTTCCCACTCCAGGAGTTTGCTCATCCGAGCAGACCACAAAAATGAGGAAGAAAAATCTTTTTAGACTAGAAAAATAGGGCTGCTGCTGTTTTATGGTGGGGTGGTTTATGGTTTTCAAACATTTTAATTAGTTTCATTTTTTAATATAAATGCACCCTGATGTTTTGTGCAGGAAGGGCACCGTTCTTAAAGTCTCCGAAATAAAGTAGGAAAATGATAGATGGGCTATTAAAGCGTCACACTCAGATGCGTTATTATTATTATTGTTATTTAACATTTCTAAGCCCCAACACTCAGCTAGGAGTAGGTGAGAAGGCCCAAAGTCCCAGTAGCTCAAGGGAACGGGGTGAGGGGTTTGGTGGACTGGTAACAGCTTTGTCAGCGGCCTGGGTTGTTTTTCACCATTGGGGACCTTCTCTGAATGCGTGGAGGGAGCCCTGCACTCCCTGTTAGACCTGCCTTTTGTCTCTCCCGTGAGTGTGCTGAGGCTGCTGTATTTTAGGATGGGCCCGTTCCAAAGAAATTTGACTCTTCCTTGTAATACTCAGATAAATGACAAATCGGAGTGTGGGTGTTAAAATACTCTCCATGTGGTAACCTGCTACATTGTAGTAGAGTAAACAGTGCCCTCTCAATACCCATCCACCTGGGTTCCTTAGCTATGACCTCAGGGCACACACACCCCATCCCGCTCACCTGGTTCAGGGGTCAGGCCCATCTTCCTCTTAGCTATGAAAACCAGAAGGGCTCTCTCCCTCACTGTCCTCAGCACTGCTCGTCACCTATCAAAGGGTCACCTTCAGATATCTCTGCTAAAGGTGGGGCTTTGACAGGTCTAATTAAGGTGAGGGTATCGCCTTTAACTGCGTCGGTCCTGATGCAAGGATAGGCTTTATAAGAAAGTACAAGTGGGTTGGTGGCGTGGTAGCTGATGGAAGATGCCATGTGAAGCCAGAGGCAGAGACTAGAGTCCAGGAATTAACAGAGGTACAAAAGCCAAGAGAAAGAAAGATTCTTCTCTGGAGTTCTGGGAAGGAATCTAGCCTAGCCAACTCCTAGACATTGGACTTCTGCCTCTCCCCTCCCCCCCCCCCGCCCCCCAGAACCATAAGAGAACAGAGCTCTGCTTTTTGAGGCACCCAATTAGGAAATGATCATGCCCAAGTGGGGCTCCTGAGTGGGGCTGTGAGTTCAAGCCCAGAGCAGAAGATGACCCTCAGGCCTGCCCACCGCTGTGTGGAAATGAAGCACCGTCAACCTTTCCCTCCACGCGGGAATGTTTTCACCGGCTTCCTACAGACTGTGTGCCTGCTTCCTGGACCATATGGACTCCACTTTGGCAGCCTTCCAAAGGGCAATTAAAACAGAAAACTGCACCACTAGCAGATACCCCTCACTACCCACAGCAGCGTCCCTCAGGAAATGCCAGGGGCTCGTGCGTCACCTCTGTATCCAGAGTCTGCTAAAGGGAACAGAGCAGGGAGTAGGGGGTGAGACTTCCGCGTGGCCTCCATTTACAGCAAGCCCTCGGTGGGATTTCTTGCTGTGTCGGAGAAAGAAAACGGACATGGATAGTCTCTGATGTCCAGTCAAATTGGAAGAGCCACCAAGGAAGTTCGTGAAATCAAAACGCCACACAGGTCAAGCCAAACCGCCACACGCTGGCCACTCTCCTCTTTTTCACTGTGGTCATTCACAGTAAAATTCTCTTTGCTACCATCTGTGCCTCTCTGTCACATTGGAATGAAAAGGAAAAAAGAAATGTGGTGAGTCCGTGGACGTGACATCCCTCCCGTTACAATTTGTCCCTGAGTGGAATCTTTCCAGCTGCTCACTGCTCGGCTACCAGAGGAAGCCTGTCCATGATCCAGGGCTGAGTCCTCTTGTGGTGCAGAAAGCCTGGGCATGCCCACACACCTGCCTGGAGGAAACTGGACCCAAATGTCAGCCAGGCCTTAGGGGCCTATTGCAGAAGATATGGGATGCCACGCAGACTCCTGTCGGCTTCTAGCATCTGTGGTGTGTCTTTGCCCAGTGCTCCTGGAGTCTGGGCATGGAATTAGACTACAGTTCACTTGTTTACCCAGCTGTTGCTGAACCCAGTGCCATAGTAGGGCAGGCATTATTGCTGCGCACAGGGTATTTGTTCTCTAGTCACTGAAGGCTGGCCAGCACAGCTGTGCATTATGCCCTAAAGGCATCACACACACACACACACACACACACACACACACACACACACACACACACGGGTTTGCCCACTGGGGGTTAGAGCACAGGCACCCTGGTTGTGGAGTGGCCGGCATTTAGATAGCACTGATGTTACCCAGTGTTCACACTAATAATTTAAGTCTTGGAAGTGATGTGATAACGTTAGTATCTTTGGAGGGAGATATGGACAGTGAGCTCTGTCCAAGTCTTTGATGACATTGGTAACTCCAAGCTGGCCAGACTGAAGCCAAGCTTTTGATGTACCATGAGTCGCCGCTAGGGTTAGGGGACAGGGAACAGGAGAGAGGAACAGTGTTTTGTCCAGAAAGTAGACTGGGGGAAATGGTTCAGTCAGTAAAGTGTTGGCCTTGCAAGGATGTGAACCTGAGTTAGGTCCCCAGAACCCACATTAAGAAAAAAGAAAAAAATAAAAATAAAAACGATATGGTGGCATATACCTGTGATTCTGGCGCTGGAGATGAGAACCAGGAAGGATAAATCCGTGGGGCTCAGTGACCAGCTACCCTCACCGACCTGACAAGTTCCTGGCCAATGATACCCCCTGCCTCAGAAAAACAAGGTAGACAATACTTGAGGAAGAATATCTGAGGTTGTACTCTGATCTACACACACATACTTACACATATATGTGCCCCTGCACACACACACACACACACACCAATACCACCATCACCAAAGAAGTTACTCCTAGCCTTTGAAACAATGGAATTAACCATGGTACCAGACTCCACAGAAGATAGAGCCGTGAGAGGAGTCCACAGTGCCAAAGATGCCTAGCAGGCCCCCGGCAAAGCTCAGGAATGAGGGAATAACCAGACTTAGTTGGCCTAACGGGCAAGCAGCTGCTCTGGGAGGTGAGCCCGGAAAGGTCAGGGCGGTTCTCCCCAGCGCTCGGCAACATGGCAGCTGAGATGGGTATAAGAAAGGAGAGAGATGGCAGGAGGCAGAATCCCTTCCTGAAAGATTCTTGGAGTCTGGTGGTGATAGCTGCAGCTCACCACCAACCCGGAGATTTATGTGACAAGATTATCAATGGTATTAAGCACATTTAGAAGAGAGGATTAGACCTACTTCTGGGTCACTTCGATGCCACCAGGCCCCGGTCTGGCCAGCGTGTTAACAGATGGACTGCCGGCTGCTGGCTGCTGGCTGCGTGGAGGTGAAGCTAAACATTTGCACAGCCACAGGAAGGGGGCGGCCCAAAGGAGTCCAAGGCCAGGGGATGGCTCCGTTCGAACCCAAGGGAAGGGTCTGGCCTCCGTCTCTGCCAAAGCTATCTATTGCTCCCCTCCCTTTCTCCTCCCCTGCTCCCCACCCCTGCCAGCCTGCCCAGATTTGGGGGTTAGTGACCTTGCTCACCAAGGGGAGAGGCCCATAGATACCTG
>CABHPQ010191896.1:0-39756 GCA_902168405.1 Peromyscus aztecus
AAGAAAAAGAGAAAGATAGGGGTTGTAGCCTAAGAAACCACATAATTGGTGCTCCCAGCGGAAGCAGCAAGGCTAGAGCCTTCCGTGTGCAAGAGGATTTGTGGATGCTGGCCCCAGGTCCAGATCCTGGGAAACAGTAGGTGTGTCTTCCTTCCAGGAGTCCTTGTTTCTGGCAGTGGCTGTGCTGCTGGAACTGTCTAGTAAGCTGCAGAATTAATCCTGGGAGGTAATTAGCACTCCTGGGAGGGGTGGGCTGTGGACCTCCTGTGGTTATGTCATTGTGGGCCCACTGGTGGCCTTGGGAGACAACATCCGGGCGCCTGAAGGGCTCAGGCGGGCACCCGGGTTGGTGGTGTTTCCTTTTGTTTTGTTTTAATTTCCATCCCCGTAATCTCTTGTCTAAAATAACCTTTCAGAATTTGGCAATCGCGTCTCTTCCCTAGCCAGTCCCCCTCTCCATCCCTGCGTTAATTGCATCTTTCTCTGTGCATGTGTTTATTAAGGAACAGAAATGAGCTAGGCATTTAGAGGACTTATTTCGGTCTCATTAGACCTGCCCGGCTGGAAGATTGGATGCCCAGGGCAGCTTTCTGCCGATGAGAGGGCACGGTCTGTTCGGGCGGGATTAGCCCGTGGGCCGTCCCTGGGTCTGATGGGGGTGGCTGTCCCTCCTTAGACTCTCTGCCTCTCCAGGCTAAGCTCTTGGTCAGTCCCTGTGGGGTATGTGCATGCTACTGGGGGTGGCCTTCTCAGGGTCAGGCTATTTGGGGAACTGCTGAACCTCCTGCTTTCTGGTCTTGACCTTTGAGACAGAGCACGTGCTGTCCTTGCGGCTTGTCAGCATTTGGAAGGAGCCTGTCCCCAGGGAGCCAGCATCCAGCCTCTGTCCTTCCTGCTTTTCTCCCCAGAGTGGAGTCACAGAAAGGACAGGTCTTTCAGGGACATTCTTAGCTATATCTTCAGGCTTCCCACCTATAAGTTTTTCGGCCCTAAGGAGTTGGAAAATTGACTAAAAACAGCTTTACAGGACCTTGTATCTGGGACACTTCAGGTGGAACCAGGTCTAGTTAACATAGCATTTATTTAGCAGATTCGGGGGTTTTTGTGACCTCAGCCAAGTGACTTCCAACTCTGGATCTTCGGTTTTTCACCTGAGAAATTGAGCTCGTCGGAGTTGATACAGGTTAGCCACTAGAGCACCAACCCCAGAGCTGTCGTGGCCTCCTCCCAATGGGAACTTATTTCTTTCCCAGCTCACAATTTGGGGTCGGGGTCGGGGAGTGGGGACTAATAGGAGGTGCTGCTCTGTGAACGCAACAGAGACCAAGGCTTCTGCTGTGGTGTGTCCCTGCCATTCCTACGTCATTCTCGTCTGCAGTGAGCAGGGAAAGAAAGAGAGGAAGGACGGTGTCCTTGCCTCTAACCAGCCAAGCCTGGAGGGACCCAAATGACCTACACACACGAGCACAGCCCCAGACAGAGCCAAACCCGGGCCAGAGCATGGACTCCAGCTGCAGTCCCCGAGATAGAAGAGGGCAGGAACACAGAGCCCTGGTGGCCTCTGTCTCAGAGATGGTGACGCAGCAAAACAGAGTGTACACATGAGTGTGTGTGTGTGTGTGTGTGTGTGTGTGTGTGTGTGCACATGCGTGACCACGCGTATCTGCTGCTTGCAAGGGTGAAATGTAAAACATAGTCATTCTTCAAGTGGGATGCCTGGCCCCCAGTAGACAGGCAGATTTTGTTATTTTATTTTTTTTCTTCTCTCTCTCCTACTGGTTATTCCCTCGAGGTATATGCAAATAACAGACCAAAGCAAGAAATTAAATCCACATCCCTCACCTCTGAAGTTCCTTATTTCCGTGTTCCTCACAGTGTAACATTTCATTAGACCTTCCAGATGGGGAGAGAACATGCTGATTAAAAATCAGATAGCACCTACAAGCCGCTTCATTGGTTTCGGGAATGACTGGAGCTTCAGAGCGACTTGGTAGGGGTAGTGGTGTTTTAATAAATGGCGGCCCGAGTCATTTTCCTAGAAAGAATTGCACCATGGATATGTGTGCCCCTGGGGAGAGTAGGATGCTTACTCCAGGTGTCCTTGGTACCTGTACATCAGGGGTGGGATGCTTGGGGTGCTGGTGGTATTAGCACTCAGGTCCTGGGGCTCATACTTTCCGGGACTCAATGGGACACACACAGCACAGGAAGAATAGAGTGCGAACATAAACGAACATGAGGCTTGGCCCCCAGCTCAAAAGGACATGTTCTATCCAACTTGGATTGACTCTGCCTCATGGCCAAGGTCAAAAGGAGCCACTCTGAGATGCGGGGGGGGGGGGGGGGGTTGTTCATTCTTGTCATCCTCCTTGACTATGATTGCTGCCATCAGAGGTGGGCAGCCTGGTGACTAAGATGAGAGAGGAGAGACAGCGGAAAATCGAGCCAATCCTGTGTCAGGGGAGAAGACGGGCAGGGGACCATGCAGGTGTGGAGTTACAGCATTCATTCATCCATTTTTACTGGGCCCTGACACACAGTAAGTAGAGCCCACAGTTAGGGATCACACTGAGAGAACTCAAGAGTTTCATTGCCTGGGTGCAGGTCCTGCCTCTGCCGCTTTCCAGCTGGGTGACTTTGGGCAAGTTGTTTGAGCTTCTTGTGCCTCAGTTTCCACATGGGGGTAGCCATCCTAAGAGCTGCCTCATGGAGCTCTGATGTAGATCAAATGTGTCAGTATTTATAAAGCATTGCCTAGAAGGCCTGACATCCCAGTGTGGGGGGGGGGAGACAGACCTCTAAGTAAATTATATATCCTGGAAGAGAGTCAAAGAGCCATCCAAAAAATAAGGCAGGGGTAGAAGTTGCCCTTCTAAAAATAGGATGGTCAAGTTGGAGACGGTGGTGCATGCCTGTCCTCTCAGAGCCAGGAGGACCAGGAGTTCAAGGTCGGCCTCAGATATACAGTTTAAGACCAGCCTGAACTACATGATATTGAGATCTGATCATCTCATAAATGAAACAAAATAAATAGGGTGGCCAGAAAAGGCCTCACTGATCTGAGAAAGAGGCCTGAAGGAAATGAATGTGCTAACCACATGGCTAGCTGGCAGAGCATTAGTATGTTGTGTGAGGTCTTAAGATCAGAGGGGTCCTGTGCTGAAAGACCTGGAGGGGGCCAGTGTTGTGGGATATTGCTGGGGACGGCATACAAGATGGCTGACGTGCTGCCAGCAGAAACTGGAGGTGAGGGGCCCGAGATTGTGGACCGACAACCCTCCGGGCATTCCCCTCCAGATCTTCTGCTTTGCATGCCTCCAGAGGGCCAAGGCAGAAATGCCTACGTGTCCCGACGTCATGCTTTATGGTGTGCACATGTCATGCCCTCCTCCATATAATTACTTCTTGTGATGCTAGTCTTTTTCTTCTATCTGGTCTTCATGTTCTGTGTTCCTAGACCAACGGTAGGTACTTTCTGTGAAACGGGATGGGAATGAAAGCAACATCACGGGAAATTATACAGAGATGATCTCCCAGGCTGGGGTCAAGGCAGTTATGCAGGTCATGGGAAAGAACCTGCAGCCTGGGGAAGCTCTCCAGGCTTGGATAAACTGTACCAAATGTGTGGTCAACTATAGCACATGGTATGATGTCTATCAGCGCACTGGACTCAGTTTGGCCATGATGAATAATTCAGTTTCTGAGGATATTCCAAGGGCATTGTGTAAAACTTGAGAGCCTAAGGGGTATTGGCTTGAAGACTGTGGATGGAGTAACATATAGATAGGATGACAAACGGGAAGTGTGGGAACCTAGAATAGGAGGGAAAATGGTGGCCTCCACCAAGAAAGGGAGATGGCAACTTTAATCCAGATATTTTGATTCCTCCTGAAGGAGTGTGGAGACAATGTGGCAATGGTTGGAGTGATTGCTGCAAGTTTTATTGGGTTCCTAGATTGAAAAGAGCTACCAGGAAAGGTGAGCTTCCTGTCATGGAAGCTCTGAAAATTGGATCAGGTCTTCCTTGGAAGTGTTGGGATAAGAAGGACAAAGCCGCAGACTTGAAGAGGCAGATCTCTTGTCTGAGGTCATTGTGGCCCACCAGTCATGGGGCTTGGTGTTTGCAGAGGACTGAGGAGGAACTTAGGCAGCTGCAGAGGTCTTGAGGTCAGAGCAGGCTGTGTGAGAAGGAAATGACTGTCTGGTACATTAACCACTGTTCTTATTTTTACCTTTTTTTGTGAAATCGCATGTTGCTAGCCCCTGGGTCAAATGATTAGAAGATTGTATAATCATTAAGGAATAAAAATAGATTGTGCTTGCTCTGGCGTTAAGCCTGGGATAGGTTTTGTATTTAATCAAAGATGATGAAGAACATATTGGTGATTTTCTAAGAGTAGCCTTTGGAATTATGGGAATGCTCCATATTGGGTGATTTCCCCTCTCCTTTCTGTTTCCCCTTGCTCTTGAAAATAAAAGACTGAGGTTGCCAAGGCAGAGGCTGTAGCAGAAGCTACTTAGTAACTACAGAAGGCCAAAGTGACCTGTCAGCTTGCACGAGCACTGTCTCTGAGTTGTTACTACGCTTTCCACGTATCCCGTCCTTCAGACCCCCGAAACTGCTGAGGCTGGTCCCCAGCAGAATATTATTTTAACTAGGCAAAGATGTGTTACATTTGTTGATGCTGCAGAATATCACTTGAACTGTGTAAGGGTATGTTACTTTTGTTTATGCTGCATTTGTTTAAGGATGTAAGGACGTGTGTTTAATTGTGTAAAGATGTGTTGCATCTGTTTCCCCTTGCCTGCCTAAGGCACCTGATTGGTCGAATAAAGAGCTGAACGGCCAATAGTTAGGCAGCAGAAAGGATAGGTGGGGCTGGTGGGCAGAGAGAATAAATAGGAGGAAAGAGGGAGATGCCCAGGGCCAGCCAGGCAGTGACCAGTCAGCGGACACAAGAAGCAGTGAAAATAAGTTATACAGAAAGAAAAGTTAAAAAGGTAGACAAAGAGAAACAGGTTGGTTTAAGTTGAAAGAGCTAGCCAGAAATGAGCCTAAGCAAGGCCGAGCATTCAAAACTAATAATAAGTCTCTGTGTCATGATTTGGGAGCTGGTTGATGGCCAAAAGGAAAAAGCCTGCTGGAGCCTGTATTTCCACATAGGGCCTGAGATAGCTGAAGGGAGAGGGAGAGGAAGAGAGAGAGATGCTACAGGCCAGTCTGCTGGGGCAGAGATGATGAGGGGCAGCAGGTCAAGATGAGAAAATGGGCGCCACAGACTTTTGAAGCGTTAAGGGTTTGACTTTTTCTTCCAGTGATTTGGAAACCATAGCAGACTTGGGCAGCGTGAGATGGTCTGACTTGCGTTTTCCTAGGTTTGCTTGGCTGTGTTGTGAAAAACGCACAGATGGGATGGAGGGAGACGGGTTAGGAGACTGGCAGGAATCCGGGTAAGAGGGTTAGAGGCTTAGAAGAGGGCGGCCAAGATGGAGGTCAGTGAGAAACGTGATTGGAGTCTCAAGGTCGCCCACCGTTGTTGACCATGGGCTTGATCCATAAAGAACGTGTTTTTCAGAGGACTGACTGCAGGTCTTCAAGCCAGGCCAACAGGAAAGTGCAGCTCAAGGATGAGGCCCCAAGACGGTATAGAACGAGCCCCAGTATGGAGCTGAGCTTTCTTCCTGGGACCCACTTCATGGCTCCTTCATGGCCAGGGACCAGTCATCTCATCTCTGAACCTTAGTTTGCCCCTCCATAAAATGGAACCGGTGCTGTCATGCACACGGTAACATAAGTGATTTCTAAACTGGTGGCATGTAGCACTGTCCTGTAAATGCTCCTTCCCTGTGCCCGCTTTGCCAGCTTGCTCTGGTATGAAGTACACAGCAGACCACAGCGCCAGGTCGGGAGACAGACACCAGCAAAGATCAGGGGTCGGGGGAAGGACGGCAAGAAAAAAGGGAGGTGTCTTCCTCTCTGGTATCATAGAGAAATTTCCCCTCTCTAGGTCAGGACCATGGGACATCTGAGTGGGTAGACCACAGCATGCTTCTCCAGTGAGTAGACAGTCACTTCCTGGGTGTCTGGGAACGGGATGCTAGTCCCAGCACCTTCTTAGGGAAAAGGTCACTGAACCCCTAGGCCATCATCCTGGTGGTGCCTGGCTCATCAGGGACTACAGCTTTAAGTGGACACCCGCCCACGCAAAGCCCAACATCTGAAGCACCTTTGTTGAACTCATTAGACACCTGGACCAGCCCTGCTCTGTGTGCCGTGGCTACTGGCTGTACATGGACTGCTGTGTGTGCAGATGGAGCCAGGCTAAGCCAAGAACAGATGGTCACTCCTTCCGGGGGCTCCCGCAGTTGAGCTCTGGCTTGTACAAAACTCCTCGGAATCCACTCAGGGGCCCTGCCCCTGCATTCCCAGTCCTCCCTGGGGCCTGGGTCTCTTGCACTCGGGAAACTCTGGATCCGCACATAAGTAGCTCTGGGCAGAAATGTGAGTGAGGCTGCACCCAGGACTTCTACTTAGCAAACTGACAGAATTAGCAAGGTTATGTGACTTCAGAGCATGGTATGTGATAAGGCACATAGGACCCTGTAGAGTAAGGGCTGGCGAGGTTAGGGGACAAAGAATGGGGGTGCAGAGCAGCCTGGAATCACCAGGCCCCTTAGAGGAGATGATAAATGGAAGGGGGTGGGGAGACTTGGTTGTAGCAGGGTGCTCATTGAGGTCCTCCTCTATGCAGAAGTCTCTGCTAAACCAGGTTGAACATGGAGTCTGTAAGAGCCCGCATCAAAAAGAGGGAGTGTCAACTTTAGGGCCCCTCAGAGCAACCCCCAAAGGTTGATCATGCATGGTGAGGTATGCCTATAATCCCAGCATTCCAGAGGCCAAGGCAAAAGGATCATAAGCTCCAGGCCAACCTGAGCTAAGTGGTAACTTTGAAGCCAACCTGGGCTATATAGCCCCCCCCCCAAAAAAAAAAGTAGGAAGAGGGATAAAAGGAGAAAGAGAAGGAAATTCTTAAACTACAAAGAAGAAGGAAGTTGAGAACAGAGCTGGGAGGGAATAAAAGACCGCGCCCTTCCCTAGTGGGGGGGGGTGGTACTCCCGCCTGGCACCTCCTCATCATAGCACTTGGTCCCTTAAGCCTTTAAGTACATAAGCCTCCCCATGCCTCAGTTTAATAAAAGTGCCCCTCGGAGGTTTGCTCGGAGGATGAAGGAGCTAATGAGTGTTGGGCCCAGAGTTCAGTGCCTACTACCGCTTACTTTTCAGTTCAGTGAACGTGGGCTTTCTGGGACAGATAGAGTTACAGCAGCACCAGTCATAACTGGGGTACTCCAAGGTCACCCCAAGAGTGGTTTGGGTCCGACAGGGTAACTTGAGATGGAAATAATGGGAGAAAGAAAAAAAAAAATGAGACCCACTGACACCACACAGTGTATAGCGGTCTAAAAAAAAAAAAAAACTGGTTACACAACCGTTGTGTCATGGAGTCTTCACTGAGAGTGGGGCTGAGGCAGGGAGCTAGGGAGTCCCGGCAGCCCCGTCTGTCCTCGCAGGCTGGTGGTTGAGGAGGGCTTCTTCCGGGAAGAGAGGCACCAGAGTAAGGCCTGGGCAGTGCAGCGGTTGTATCCGAGGTCCCTCTCATTCACATCCTCTCCCACAGAACAGGTCAGCTCAGTGGAGCCTCTGCAGTGTGCCAGAGCAGGGCCCTGAGGACGATGAGATGAGAGGTCCTGCCGTCAAGGAGATGCCAGCCCTGTTGGGCTAAAGACAAAGGTTCCAGAAAACCAACTGGGTAGGATTGTATTTCCCTGCTCAATTTCAAATTAGGCGTGGCCATGTGATTTGCTTTGGCCAATGACAGGAAAGCAGTGAAAAATTTTAAGAGCCAGTGAGTGAATGGCCAACCCATCTTTCCCTTTGTCACGGTGGCAGCAGTACCCGGGTGGCACTCTGACAGCTGCGGTCCTGGACAGAGGTTGTCCTTAAGCAGGCCCCCTGCTGACCTGCTAAAATGTTCACTACTGAATATTCATTATAGTCTTATCATGGTTGATAGAACCATAGTGGCTTTGGTGGAGTACATGCAGGAAGCTGGAGCAAGTTGATGCTGGAGCTAAGGCCAGCCTTGGCTATATATTATTTTTTTTAAGGTGATAAATTTAAAAAATAGACCTTTAAAAATGGCCAAAGTTGGCCCTGTTTGAATCTTCTCTCTGAGCTTTGGCTCTGGCTTTATTTTAATGTCCCAGGCATGGATGCTTCTGGTCTATCCATGGGTACCACCAGGGTGGGAGAGTAGATCGCTGGTCTCTGATTGGTTTGCCTCTCAGAGCTGCTATGAAAGTCTCGCAAGGTGGGGAAAAGCCGTCTTCAGAAACCTGGAAAGTGGGGGACAACCCTCATTCCTCGGTTTCCCTGCCTGGAGCCCTAAGTCAGGAGGGTGATCACAGTAAAGGCAACTTCTCCCCAGAGTCAAACTCAGGGAAATCCATAAGGGAGACCCTGAGGAAACGTGATGCTGCTGTACATGAGGCCAGCAATCCTGGGCTGCCCGATAGGGTCCAAATGGCAGCCTAGAAGCCAAGTATCCCTGCTTGGTTAATCTAAAAATAAACAGAAAGGCAACAAAAAATCTATGTTTCAATTACTGCACACAAGCTGTTCAAACAGCCAGCTCTGCACTGGAGAAGTGAACTTGTCAATGGAGGCCGCCTCGTTTGCATGCTTGGGTGGTGATAAAACTCAACCTCGCACCAGGCTACCCTCTGCTCTCGGCCATTGCCTTTTTTTTTTTTTTTTAATTTAATTAAAAACATGGACATAGAATCAGGACGAGGAAAAATCGTGGGCAAGTCTATACCA
Source organism: Peromyscus aztecus (assembly GCA_902168405.1). NCBI lineage: Eukaryota > Metazoa > Chordata > Mammalia > Rodentia > Cricetidae > Peromyscus > Peromyscus aztecus. The sequence continues at coordinate 8,882 of CABHPQ010191896.1, forward strand.
GTGTAGTGGCTTCTAAGCAAAGACAAAGACCACTCGGTGGTCTGAGACAAGCTTGGCATTGGCAAGGACATCATCAGTCACAGGGTGGAGAAAACATGTGGTCAGTGGCCAGGACAAAAGACATAAGTCTCTCCCATGTGGCCCTAAGCTGTTTCCCCCTGAGACTCATTGAGGATTCTGAAGAAACATGAGCCTTTGAGTGGAGGGGTCATTCTCTGTCCAGGGGAAAGGTGACTGACAGGCGAAGCCGAGGCTCCTGTTCCCAGCCTCACTATCTGTACTCACTCACATGCGGCCGTCATGTCCTAAGACATGGTCTCCTCTGGAATCAACGGAGCTCAACTACACTGCCTTGGTGTGGCTGAGGCTGGCTTGCTCCCTCCCCTGAAGATATTCTATCTTCGTCTGCACTGTGCTTCTGATCATCACTTAGCCCTGCAGGCAGGAACGGGTGGGACTCTGCTCTTAACCTGCCCCTCAGTGATGTGATGGGAGAGGAAGTGGGCAGTGTCTCCCTGGGATTCGGTGAGCAAAGGACAGTGCATACATTCACCCAGAGCATGCGTCAGGAGTTGAGTGGGAGGGAAAGGGTGTAAGATCATAACTCATAGAAGGGAAAAAAAAAAAAAAAACACGTTCACCAGGAAGGATTTGTGTTAGCAGGACCTCCACCCCGGGTCCCACCCAAGCAGCCTTGGAAATCAGGCACTTGCACTTAACTCGAGTGAAAGACCCACAAATCCTGCATGCTGAAGGAGCTGTCGGTTCCACATTCGCTCTGGACAGGGATTTTAATGTCCCCAGCCCTCGGAGCAATTCTGCAGCCATCAGCCCAGACACTAGTTACTCGGTGAAATAAAAGAGCAGTCGAGTCTCTCCCAAGGAAGATAATCTCCTGTCATAGACAGCATGATCTGCCGGCCATGTGACGGCCGTTTCCTAATGTTTCCAAATAGACTTTTGAATAGACTCTTGTCTAGAAGAAAGCAAATTGCGAGAGCATTTTTGGCAGCCAAATAGAGCACACGCATCCGTCTTTTTTTTTTCTATGCAACTGGCTGCTGGGTCTGGTTCCAGGCACCGAGTAGGATCCATTCATCAGCCTGGGTCACTGATGGACACCATTTCCTGTGGAACGGGAGCGTGTTGAATTAGTCAATTCTCCGAGATTCCGAATAATCAGGGCTGTCTGAGAGGCAGCCAGGAGCGAGTGGGAGGCCCGCTCGGAGGAGGGAAGCCGCTGCAGAATTTCTGCTCCAAAGACCTCTATCGGGGGCTTTGCAAGGCTGTGGGGGAAACGGGGCTCCGCTGGCAGGGCTTCCGTCCTCTGCAGAGCCCGGGGAACACGGAACAAGGAGCGGAGATGGTTTGTTCATAATGAGAACACCAGTTAATCCTCCCAGACCCGCCATAGCTCCCTCATCGATCCCGGTGTTTACAAGCTCCTAATTTATACGCGCCTCTCCTCTTCCCTCAGTCTGTGCTGATATTATGTTGCTAACTGTCATTTCCAATATCTTTTTTATTTTTCATTATCATCATTATAATGATTTACACCAGAAGCGATAGCACAAATGCCTAGTCAATTAGTCCCATGAGAACAGTCTCTGAATCATGTATGCTTTTTTTTTGGGGGGGGGGGGGGAATCATGACTACAACCTACAGCCAGAATCTCTCATCTGAAGCAGGCGCGCTCGGTGTAGCCTCTCCCATGCAGGGAGATTGCTGCTGCTTTTTTTTTTTTTTTTATATGAGAAATTGGGGCCCAGAAAAGGAATCTGTGGCATTTTACCTCAAACCTATCATCAGAAAAGCATTTTGCACACTTGTCGTTTTAGGTCATATATTAAGTCCTGTAATTATGGAATGTGGGTTTTTCCCCAACGGTACCTCTGCTCTCCCCCCCCACACCACAAGGCCATCCTGAGTATTGAAAGCCCGGCCCTAGGGCTGAATCCTGGCTGGCTAACCCAAATGGTTCGTAGATGGGCGTGTTCTACCTACAACCCGTTTTTAAAAATAATGCAATTCTGATCAGCTCTGCTGGGGTGAGGTCTGAGAGTCTGTGTTTCCAACAAGCACCCCCAAGGATGAAGGCCCCTGGCTCACTAACAGACCCTTTGAAGGAGGGATACTGAGGCCCCTGTCTCCAGACATAGACTTAGAAAATTCCAAGGTGAGTGCTAACCCCCTACCTCCACCTTCAGAAGGCTGTGAAGAAAGTATGGCGGCTATCAAGCTTGTGTGTGGGAGAGCAGGGGCATCTTAAATAATAAGTCCCCTCCAAGCACCCACAGAAGACAGTGCAAATGTCCTGTGCTTGGTCACAGGTTATAGGCCCCAGGGGATCACCACATCTCATCCTTCTGCATACCTGAGCTCTTTGTAGCCTGTGACCACCCCCTCCGGATTTACATGCCCTTAGCACCCAAGGAAGAGAAGGGGAGCAGACAGAGTGAGTGGACTTTGGAAGGTGATGGTCAGGGTAACTGTGACATCTTGATGATTTCTGGGGTACACGTTTATCTCCAATCACATGGAGTTGTATACAGTAAGTATCTGTATCTCCTTGTATGTCAGCCATAACTCCATAGAGCAGTTTAAGAGAATAACACCCTTTTTGAAAAGGGTCAGAGACGTGGTCCCATAAGGCCAGGCCACTGTTGTCGCAACCCTTTGGACATGTAAAGTAGGGTTCCACTCCTCCTCTGAGGAGCCTGTGTCACCTGCCACCTGCTGCTAAGAGAGTTCTCAGTTCACCAGAAGGGCTGGGGGTCAAGTAGATGCTGTAGGGGTCAAGGAGATGCTGTAGGATTCGCTGGCCTTGGAGAACACAGGCTCTGGCTACCTTTAAATAACAAAGACAACACTCTGAAGCTCTCTATTACAGAGATTCTTGTCACCTGGGGTCCAGGAGTGAACACAGAGGTCACAGGTCATGGCTCTGGTTTCTAATTGGATTTGTGGTATCCTTGGCTTCCCTTACCCCAGCTCCCGCCCCGACCCCCACCACACACACACACACACACACACACACACACACACACACACACACACACACCCCTCAGCCTTGGGGGCCTAAGGGAGGCTGCTTAGTTAAGTCCAGACCCTGTGGTCTTCCAGAACCTTCTGGGTACTAAGCTGCAGGGAAAGGCTGAGCTATTCCACCCTGGTGCCCAGCTAATCAATCTCCACATAGGCTTTTAGTGGGTGAGGTCTGACGGGGTTGGGGAGGTGGGGTGTGTCACACTGGTCCCTCCTAGTTGAACAAGGCGTGGTGAAATAAAAGATCTCTCTCAGAACAGAGGTGACGTAGGACAGCAATACCATACTTGGTTTACCTGGGCCTTGGCTATTTTCAGTAAAAGAACTAAAGAGGCCACAGTCCTTCGGGTTCCTCACCCCTCAGAGGGGTGAGGGAAGCTGGGGCCAGCGGGTTGTCCTCTTGGTTGGCTTCTGTTCATAGAGAGGATTTGAAAACGGCACCTGTCCCAGGCAGGCATCTACACACGATCCCCCATGAGTCATGTCCAGGTAGAGGCCCTGACAGCTGCTCTCCCTGGGGACCACATCCACCTTGGTGTGGAGTGGAAGGCCCTTGCACATGAGACAGAGTCTGGGGTTGCCTCTGTCCAGGTTCTGCCACCCAAGAGCAAGGCATATTCAAATCTTGGCACCAGATGCCCCCCCCTCGTCTCTAAACCTTGTCCCTGGCCTCCCTAATGCTCCATGCTAAAGAACAGTTGTCATTTTAGTCTGGAATCTCTGATTCCCTGCCCTGGGATGCCCGGCCATGTGAACTGTCAGTGACAGCGAAGGAAGCAGAAGGATCCAGACAGCCCTGGCCGCTGGCGTGGGACCAGAACCCACGTGGAGAGTAGGGTATGCTAGTCCATCCCTGAGGCATATGCCTGGTAGTCTGGTCTCTGGCTCTGTGAGCAGAGGGCTGGCCAGAGGAAGCAGGAGGGGGCGGCGTGAGGCCCACCCCAGCCCCGGGCAGAAGTGAGTCTTTTAGTTACTGGGGGTGGCTAGTAGGCATGAGGGTCTCTGCCCTGGTTGTATCACCTGTACTTCTAGGAAGTACAGGGGCATTTTCCAGGGGGCATCCTCAGCTCCTACCAACATCCACACCAAGGCATGGCCAAGCTGGCTCCTCACAGGGCACCCAGAGAATTCCTTTGTGTTGCATTCGCCAAGATGGTGTTCTGGCTGCTATATGATGTTTTGTTCCAGAAGAAAAGCTAAAAGATGCAGAGAGGAAAATGAAAATAATAAAGATGGGCACAGGCTGTTCCAACTGACTTGGCAGCACATCTCTTCCCCAAATGAGGCAATCATCCATTTTCCAATCGGGCCGGACGTCTATGGCTCATTCCTCAGCCAGCCACCTCGGCTCCCCGAGTCTGGAGGCAGCAAGGGCTCCCCTGCCTTCTGTGGATTAATCACGCCTTCAGGGCTCTCGCAGCCGGCAGCCCACTCCTTCGGCGTGTCTTAATGATAAGAATGAGGAAAGGGTCATTAGCCACCTGTGATCCTGTGTGCAGTGTGTACCCACCACGAATGTTAATATGTGAGGGCCAGCCCCGGCATCCAGAAAACGCAGCCACTGGACACAGACCACAGCTATCCTGTTTGTGTATTCAAGTAGATACAGTATGCTGGTCCTGAACAGGGGCCAGTGCCCAGAACTCAAGAGATACTACTCTCTGGGCTCCAGCCCTACATGGGCAACACACACACACACACACACACACACACACACACATTATGACACATGGCAATCCTTAATTATTTACTGATGAATTATTCATGATAAAGTCTTTCCAGGCAAATCTGTGTAGCAGAGCTGCTGATCTGGTATCTAGCAAGTGTCTAACAAGTGTCCAGGAGGCAGGGCCCAGCCAGCAGCTGCTAAGAGATCAGGGGCATGGCTGGGTAACAGGGCTGAGTATGGACGTCAGCTGATCACCCTCTGGTGTCCATTCTCAGACTCCCAGGCCTTCTCAGAACTGGTGTGGTTCTCCCTGAGCTGCAGGGAGCTGTGCATCCATCAAGGCAAGCCCTGGGACTGATGACATTGTCCCCCACATCACGGACATTAGCAATCTGTTGCCTCCCTGTGGCCCTGGGTGAAGCTACCCTAAGGATTCCCAGTTGCCCAGCACAGGAGGTTTCAGTAGCTGTGTGCATTAGCCTATAGTGGACAAACACTCAGCCTCTAGATCGACAGTTTCCTGTGAACTCTTATAGGAATCTGCCGGTTCCTGCTGCCCGGGAGGCTACAGACCTATCCTTCTGTACCTGACTGTAGTTATGACCATTTCTCAATGATGGGCTCTCCTACATGTGCAGAGGTTCACGGGATGCATGTCTCGATCCTCGCAATAGTCCAGGGAAAGGACCGATTTTTCTGATGGAGAGCAGCGGGGATGTGAGGGTCCCAGGGACAGGTGATAGGTGAAGATTTGGGGAAGGTGGACATTGGGGCCTGAGATTACTTAGTTTCCTCAATTTGATCCTTAATAATACCAGCTGTCTCCTGCAGAGGAAAGGCACAAAACCTCTGGAGATGGGCCACTCCTTCTCCATTCCTGTATGTTTCAGGCGCTTCAGCTTCTGGTAGTATTGGTCACAGTGAAGACTTAGTTCTGCCTGTCCACAGGAAGCGAACCACTGGTTTCCATCCACTCCCAGTGAATGGGAAGCCTGGAAGGAAACAGATTCATGGAGCCACCAAGTCAGGTAGCCCACTTACCCAAAGAAGCAGAACAGCCCTTTGCCCTCTCCAAGGAAGGATCAATGGAAGAGAAAAGGCCCTTTCCATGGGAGACATTCTGCTAATGATACCCAAGAAGTGTGACCTTTGTACATCTCAGAGATTGCCTGATTCATGGGGGAGAGGGGCACGGGGTTATCTGCATTTTCATTCTGTTTTTCCTGAGAACTGGTCAGTGTGATGTGGCTACCTTTGGGACATTCTCGAGAGACTTAGCCCTGGCATTTGGTGTGTTCCTGTGTGTGAGACACCGTACACACAGGTTGTGATAGACTAGAGGTTGGGTTGCTAGCAGTGACTAAATCCTCAGGGCAGCACTTCTTCCTATTTACTGGGATGCTATCGGAGTCCTCTTCCCTGGGGAAGGAGAGGGGTATTAAAAAGAAGAGAGTGGGGGAACTGAAGGCCTGACCCGGCTTCCTGAGCTGTGTGCAGAGCCTGGATTCTGAGTCCTGAACCAGAACTGGTCCTGAGAAGGAGCCGGTGGGCGTCCACATAGGGGGGGCTGCCATGAAGATACGCAGGTGAAATCATGAAGGCACACGCTTGCTCTGGAGAAGCAGACTCCACAAACGTGGAGCTGAAGTAAAGTGGAAGAAGGGGTCCCCTCTCTGCCTCACCCCAGAAAGGTTCTGGCCTTCTTACCTCTTCTCCTGGCTCAACATCCCTGGGATAATTCAAAGACAGTGTTCCAGTGGAGAAAGAGTTTTGTGCTGCAAACAAGATCCAGAGCCAAGTTGTGCATGTCAAATGTTTGCCCCTGAGCTTTCAGAATTAACCTGGGGCATGAACAAACCCTGGCCTCTGACCTGGACCTGCCTGACCTTCCTCCACTGACTGATGGAAGATTCCCTATACTCTCTAGCTCTTTCCTGCTTTTCTGTTCTTTTGAGACACGCTCTCAGTCTGTAACCCTGGCTGGCCTGTAATTCCTCATGTAGCCCAGGCTGGACTCAAACCTCTAGCAATCCCGCCTCAGGCTCTCCACTGCTAGGATTACAGGTGTGTACTACCACTCTTGGCCTCAGAGCATTTTCCTCACACACACCTGTGTGTCACACACACAAACAGGTTCTGGCAAGGTACTCCCTCACCCAGATATATGGCCTGAATTCTCCGTAAACTGTCCCCTCCACACCAAAAGCAAGGCGGTGGCTGCTCGTAGCCTCCCTTCTTGGTACAGGGCCTCGTGCCAGCCTCCACCAGTGCCCAGGCAGCCTGCCAGGAAAGGGCACTCCCTTCAACAAGGAAGCATTTTTCTGTGTTTTGTCTGGAATTGCTTAACCAGTCTGGTCTCAGGCACCATGTCCATTTGGGGGCCTCCTTCCTCCACACGGGCACTTCCTGTGCCTCCTGCAGTACCATTCAGGTACACGTGTATGTGCACATGAGACCTCTGTGACATGCTGGCTCTGTGCCCAGCAGGAAATACTTCAGTTGCCACCTCTGGAGCTGGCAGTCGGCCGACTGGCTCGGAGTGAGCTGCAAGGCGTTTCTTTCATTCGTTTGAAAGGGGAAATTAAGCTGAGGAATGAGGTCTGACCCAAGCGCTTGCATGCAAATAGTTGACCTTTGTTTTGAATACACTTAATGAGACCCAAACCAGATTGTGTGGCCTCCAGCTGCCTGCGTCTCCACCTCCTCCCTGGCATTTGAAAGGAGACTGGAAGAGGTGGCATGAGGCTGAGAGGATGGTAGGAGATGCGCATTGTGGATCTTGTTTGTCTCTTACACACTGGTACTGTGGGGCTGAGCACATGGTCCCCAAGGTAAGCAGTGACATCCAAAGAAGATCCCTCGGACCCAATCCCAAGTTCTCAGCTGCTTTGAGACACATCTCCAGTACAGGGGTCCTGACTTCCCTGAGCCTCCATGCCCCCTGAGAGGAAATGACTTCTCTGTGATACATGAGGCTATGTGGTTATATGGAAATGCAGGGGTTGATTGTAATCGTCAGGCTAGATGAGGTTCTGCTGAAGTAACAAGTAGATACTGCCACTCTCAGTATCCGAACATGAATCCAGATTTATGTCCGGATCGTGTGAAACCTGGGGCAGCCTCTGCCAGGGAACAGCTGCACTATCTTGAAGGTGTGACTTCTAAGGTTGCCAGGTGACAGAGGGAACTATGGAGTCATAGACAATATTTGGGGGTGGGAGCTAAGGAGAGATCTCAGTTGGTAAAGCACTCGCCTTGCAGTTGAAGACCTAAAGTCAATCCTGCTGACTGTGATGGTGCTCCTTTGTAATACCGTTGTGAGGGAGGCAGACGTCCGCTTGTTGGCCAGCCAATCTATCCGAGTGGTGGGCTTCAGCCTAATGAGAGACCCTGTCTCAAAAGAGGTGCATGGCATTCCTAAAGATGAGATGTGAGCTCATCCTTTAACTGCCGTATGCATGTACGCACACTTGCATGAGTTCTCACGCACGCATCCACTCACCCACATAAGCTTGTACGTGCCTGCATTTTAAAAAGAAGATATCTTAAGTTTTTAGTACACTTATTTGTGTATTTGTGCACAAGCTCACACGGGTGCTCACACATGCTATGGCACATGTGTCTGTCGGGGGTCAGAGGATAACTCTCAGGAGTCATTTCCCTCCTTCCACCAAGTGAGACCCAGAGACTGAGTCCAAGTCTTCAGGCTTGGCAGCAAGTTCCTTTACCCAAGGAGCCACCTTACTAGTCCAAAAGGAGATCTATTTTTATAGGACAGAGTCTGGAAAGCATCCTCATTGCCTACGTACTCTTTTTGTCAACCGTCAACCAGAGCCAGATGAATGGTCCTAACACAACTATTAAGGTATCTGGAAGAGATCTTCCTGGGTGCTTAGAGTGAGAACAGAGGACATTGTGTGATGGATACATAGCATAGTCTCTGCCCACTTAGGACCCAGCCTAGGGAAGCACTACCCTGTGACTGTGGCCACTGACAGAGCTCTGCCTTGGTGGGCACAAATGGAGAGCCAAGAGCCCAAGCTATGAGGTCCAGTATACCCTCAAAATACAGATTCACCTTCCAGAACTGCTCTTGGAGACAGCCACTATCACAGCGGGGGTTTGAGATCCTATGACCCCACAGGTTGTCAGATCTGCCCCCATCTGCTGGCCACTCCCTCTGTGTAATCTAGCAAGTCCTACTTGCTAGAAAGGTAGGTCATTGTTTTAATTGAGTGCCTCCAAGTTGCCAGCCAGGAGACTCGAGGATTAATGTCTGAGGTCTCCCCTTCCACACAGATGCGTCTGTCCTATGGTGGAAATGTCCAGTTACAAAACGTTGAGTGCCAGGTGTGGTTTCAAGGCAGGCACTGCGTGTTGGATGAGCAGACATTGCCTCTGCATTGGGAGTGAGTAAAGGACGCTTGAACGATGGGCCAGTCCAAACTCTCCAGTGTCTTCTGGGACATTGGGGAGAGTTGGGACCTTATTCTCAAGGATGGACTCTGTGTCTGGAAAAGTAAAGACCCACGACTGGATTTGTGCTTTTAAAACAGTTGGGTGGAAAAGAGCAGACACTGGGATCACAAGTTTGAGGTCAGCCTAGGCTACATAGAACTCTAGGCCAGCCTGAGCTACACAGAGGGTTCTAGGCTTGCCTGGGCAGCACAGGGAGACCCTGTCTCGAAATAACGCAGTGGGTCAGAAGGCAGGATTGGGAGCAGGAAGCCAAGTTGATTTCGTTGACGTGGAAAGATTACATAGAGGGAGTGGCCAGCAGATGGGGGGCAGATCTGACAACCTGTGGGGTCATAGGATCTCAACACACACCCCCACCCCACCCTCCGCTGTGATGGTGGCTGTCTCTGAGGCAGGGCATTCTGAGAATGGGCATCTAGGCTAAAGGATAATAAGCTTATTTGGGGACCTTGAGCCATTTAGGAACATGGAGTACAGCCAGGTGGCACAGGGCAATCTCAAGGAAAATGGGGACATACTCAGAGACACCACTGGGAAATTAGCTTTGAGTGGCTTGGATAAGGGGGTGGTGACTGAGTAAGATCATCCAAGGAGAGCCAGATTCAACAGCTGGGGAGCAGGGGGTGAACCCAGAAAGAGAAAGGCAGGCGCATCCTATGAACGAATAATAATGAGGAGGAAATACTATGTTTCCTCATATTCCAAGGGCATAATGACATGACTGTGCATCAGATTTAGATAGGTCATCTGTGACCTCCCCAAGAGCAAGTTCCTCTGGGGTGGGCACACCAGGGGCCCCATGGGAGCAGGTTCCGGGGCAAACAGGAATCGAAAAAGTAGAACTGAGTTTGGACCACTCTCCCATAAGCATTCACTGGAAAATGTGAGGGATGGCCAAAGCGGGGCAGGGAGCCAATTGTTTTGTTTTGTTTTGTTTTTCCTTTTCACTGTGGAATACTAAGTCAATATTTTAAACGAATTTTTGTGACATTGTACGAATCTGGATGCACAATGATGATGAACTCAACAGGAAACCAGCATCCATCTTCCATGGTACCCATCGGCTCTGCCGCAGGTGGGGGCAGTTTCCACCCAGGCTGCCCTTTGTCTGCTCTGTGCACCTTACAGAACGGCTCCCAGAGCTGAGCCACCCACCACATCGGTAGAGCGTGGTAGCAGGTTTCCTAGACTGGGTGTACAGGCTCTGGCTCCCATGCACGAGCCCTGGGCAGTGGAGGCAGATATGCGAAGACCAGAGGAGGCTCAGGTTTTATAGACATTTTAAAAATAAGTGGCCTTGTCCAGTAGCCAGCGACTTCAGAGCTGGGCTGGCAGGATGGGAGACAGGGGCTTGTAGCCTAGACTGGAAATGGACGGAAAATGGAACAGGACCAAAGCGCACTAAGTCCTTAGGCACTGTGGGTATGAAGTGCAGGGTAAGCCCTCACCGTCAGCCACTTGTCTCTACCCTGGCATTACCATGCCTTCTCCCGTTTCTCTCCCCACCCCCTACAGCCCTGTCTCTTCCCTGACTGGAGTAACTGGTCCCTGCCTGGGTAGGGGCCAGCACTATCATATTGATGCTGAGCAAAATACAGTCCTTGATGACTCAGAGGGCCCTTCCCATACCATGGTGCGTCTAGTCTCCATGACAACCCTGAAAGGCCTTCTGTTCATATACTCAGGAAGCCGCGTGGGAGATGCAGGGAGTGGAGGCCAGAGTACCCAGGTCCCAGAAGTGTAGCACTGAATCGTAGGGTTGGGATTTGGAGGGAGGACTTGACCCCTAGAAGCTAACATCTTTCGGAGACACAGTGACCTTTTTCACCTCTTAGTCCCCTGCCGTCGGGGGGAATCGCTTGTTCTCCGTGAGTCTCCTTGTCTGTAAATTGGGGACCGGCCGTGCATTGCCGCCTCACAGGGACTATACGGAACAAATGAGATTTTCAGTCAAGGCTGTGACCACTCTAAAGAGAGTACACATGGGGGTCATGTGACCTGTGCTTGGAGAGTGTGCGGTCAGAGGTCTTCTATCACCGTGGGGATAGGAGGCAATGCCGCCCCTGCCGTAATTAAGATGTGCACTTCATGTTGTTCAGGGCACAGTGACAAGGCAGAACTAAATTTTTACGACTTGACGGTAACCAGGTTCAAATCCTGCTCATTACATTCTGCCGTGTGCTCCTGAGCAATCAATTCTTCAGCATCTGAGGAGCAGGGGCTGATAAATGATCGAGGGTTGACCAACTTGCTGAAACTCTGAGACTGGCTAATATTTGAAAACCCGTTCGTGAACCCAGAGCATGGGCTGAACGTTACTGCTGCTGCTGCTGCTGCTGGCCGCCTCCCCGTGGCCAGGCAGAGCTAACTCTTCGCTTCAGCCACCCTCCTGTGTTCTGTGCTGACAGGTCCGGGCTCTGGTTCCCTGTGAGAAGCTGCCACGGCCCACCGAGATGTCCAGGCACCACAGCCGCTTCGAAAGAGATTACCGCGTAGGCTGGGACCGCCGCGAGTGGAGTGTCAATGGGACCCACGGGGCCAGCAGCGTCTGCAGCGTCACCTCCGGTGCTGGTGGGGGCACCGCCAGCAGTCTCAGTGCGCGACCGGGCCTCCTACCACTGCCCGTGGTGCCCTCCCGGCTGCCCACGCCCGCCACCGCCCCTGCCCCCTGCACGACGGGCAGTAACGAAGCCATCACCAGTCTCGTGGCCAGCTCGGCCTCCGCAGTCACCACCAAGGTAAGACCTGGGATCCCTGTCTGGGGAGGAGCCAGGCAACCACTCCAGCCCAGGCCGGCACAGAGGCCTCCCTCCCTCCCTGGTCCATGTCACCAGAGTCACGGCCTCCATGGGGAGTGCCTTGCAGCCGTTTCTGAAGGTTAAAAGGGTTTGCCAGACTGTCTCTATGGGTAACTAACTTGTAGGAAGACCAGCAGGTGCGGACGCCACACACACGCGCGCTGATTGAACGCCACCGAATGAGTGATATAAGAGTAATATTGCCAAGTATTTCCCTAAATAGGGGAACTAAATACAAATAAGTCCCCCCCCCCCGGGGGGGGGCCATCAGTGGCTGGGGTTTTGCAGCTGTACGAGCCACCCAGGGTGAAGAGCCTATTACCGATTTATCACCACGGGAGGGTGTTCTCGTGTCTGTAGTCCCTATGAGCCTCACAACAACCCTGTAAGGTCAGTGTGTACACATGCCTGCCTGATGGCTGAGGGTCCCCGGACATACTAGCTAGAGCAGTTACTGTAAGGACTCAGAGCTCATACCACCAGCCGTTGACTGCAAGATATTATTAGCTCCTGATCACTCTGCCCTTTTTTGCAAGAGGCGGTTCCAGAAACCTCAGGAATGGTGGCAAAAGCCAGTGTGTATAAAACGGAATGCGGAAATTAATGTCGCCAAGGCTCTTGACTGGCTTTGGGATGAACGGAGGGGCTCTGAGGCCCCCTCTTGCGTGCCGTGCAGAGCCCTTCAGGCAGACCGAGCCTCAGAGGGACGGCTGGTGGCCAAGTCAAGAAACACATTCATCCCATCGTCCCCCTCGGCCAAGCAGAGGCTCTGCAGGCCGTCTTTGCCTCTGCCAGCCATCCAGAATCACTTCCCAGGAGCCCTCTCGGGGCCTGCATGTGTGCCTGTGTGGGAGTGTGTATGTGTGTGCTGCATGTGTGTGAGTGCACACGCACGCTTTTCTTTTCCTGCTTTCGTAAAGGTTGCAGGAGAAATTAAAGGCGGGAAGCCCCAGGCTGGCCATTGTGAGGTAGCTGTGGTGGTGGACGATGCTCTCCGGGTGCTCTGTGCCTTTGTCTCTACGATTTTCAAAACTCCCTTTCAGCCCTGCTTCCCATTAATAACGGCACTGCTGGCCGCAGAGCCCGGCGGAGACCCGAGACAATGGAGCTATTGGAGGCCAGCTTGCAGCACGCTGACATCTTGCTGCAATGTCTTATTGATTTTATTTTCCTGTTATGAAAACACCACCCCACCAAGGCAGGGAGGGGAGTAATACCAGAGAGGAGCAGAGATGGAAGATTATTTGGGCACACTTCCCCCAAGGCCAGCCAAACACATTCCTGTCCTGAGCACCAGGCCCTGGCCACTCTGAATTGGTGACCTCTGCCCAGGGTAGCCTGCTGCCAGCCCTGCTGGCCACATCTGGCAGGCAGTCTTCGAGGCCAGCTGTTCACCATCTGGAGAACGGTGGCCTCTGGAGCCGGCAGCCAGGGCTCCAGGTGCGAGAGAAGCTGGACCCGCGGACACCACTTGATGGCTTCCATCCCTTCAGGATGAGTGCCTTAGAGCCAGTATTGAGTGCTCCTGGGTCTGTCACTTAGGGTTCTTCCAGGTGAAAGACAGTGCCCATGGCTCTCTGAAGGGATGTCCCGCCCCTGCCCTGGACACATGGCTCCTGATTGGCTCTAGAATAGCTTGGTATTCACTAGCCCTCCTCCCTAAGCCAGACCCCAAACCACAACCACATGGGAGGGAAAAAACAAGCTGCAGACAGAAAACAACAGCTGGAACAAGGACTGAGCCAGTAGCCAACCCAGAGTGGGAGAAAGGGCAAACGTTCAGGCCTGCTAGGGAGGTCAGCGTCATGGCCTGTGGCAGCAGAGAGACAGGATGACATCTCTACTGTGCCAGCATCTCAGCCCAGTTTCATGCCTGCAGGGTTTGCTTTGGATCTGGCTAGGGTCTGAGTTCTCTGGATTGCTGCTAGAGCATTGTATGCAAGGGGCAGGGTGGGAGAGTAGCGAGACAGCTAGCTGCCCATGGTGGTTTCGATCGATCGAGGGCACTGATCTTAGATGTAGGCCAGCTGTTCTCAACCTGTGGGCCACGACCCCTGACCCTTTCACAGGGGTCACGTATCAGATCTCCTGCCTATCGGATGTTTGCATTACGACTCGTAACCGTAGAAAAATGACCGTTATGAAGTAGCAACAGAAATAACTTTATGGTTGTTGGTCCATGAGGGACTGTATTAGAAGGCCGCAGCATTAGGAAGGTTGAGGACTGCCGATGTAGGCAATGGTGCCTCCTATCACTCTGGACCTGCTGCTGCTGGCCCAGATGTCCGTCCTCCAGCCTGTGTGTCTACCCCCGTGCCCAGATCCCATCAGTGGACACGCAACCCAAATTCAGGTATCTATCAGCAGTTTCCCTGATCAACCAGGTCTTTACCAAGCAGCCACTGAAGAGCTGGCTCTAGCTACTGGGGAAATCGTGGGTCAGTGTATAAATGAATGTGCGGCCAGACGAGCCAGTATCCGGGACCCTGTTGAAGTTACTGGTAGAGGTGATTCAGTGGAGTAGATAAAGCTAGGCTTTGAAGACTGTCTAAATTTTAATTCCAATCAACCTCTGGCTAAGTGATACTGAACAAAACGTCTGGCCCCTGTGGACCTCAGTTCTAGGATTGGGTGGTAGTCCCTGATGACCAGATTTACCATGAGGATTGCATGTGTGGAATTCCATGTAAAGTGCTTGAAATAGAACAGGTACTGGCTGGCGGTTCATCCGCTAAGCAACGAGGTCACCACTGTCACCAGGCGTTGGCCCTGGAAGAACAAGACTGTCCTACTATGAGGAGAGGGGTTCCCTTCTACTATCACGCCCCCCCCCCCCGGGGGAGGGGGGGAGAGGGAGTTCTCCAGAGGGAGCACCAAAGCTGGAGCCCTGAGCAGGTGGGGAACTGTTGGAGTGGTTGGGATTCAAGATGACCTGGAAGGAAGACCGGAGCTAAGAGGGGAGGAGAGAGGGAAGGGGTGACGGAAGAGGGTGGCTTCTCGGATCCAAACTCAAGCTGGATGACCAAGGCAGGGGATCCGAAAGCTTTTCATCAGCCCAGGAGGCTCTTTCCTTAAAGGAAAGTATAGATCCCACCATCTCATCAGGAGAGGAAAGGAAGGGAGTGATGGTGGAGTCAGAAGGAACCCCCCTGGGGACCCAAGCATGCTGATTCCCAGACAAGGGGCAGCTCTCAGGCCTTCGGAGACATCCCTTTGTTGTCAGGACAACAGGTTGACCATCCCATGCTCTGGTACTCGGGGCATCCCTGCCCACTCTCCATGCCAAAGATCCAGTGCTAGGGTCGGCCCTGGCTCTGCCAGGACTGAGGGTCTGGGCTATTGTCCGGGAAGGTGTGCATGCTCCCAGAGACTGGGGTAGCGAGATGATGGCGATTGTTTCTGTCGTGGCCGCCTCCAGGCCCGATTTGATTTTTCTGCGTCGTCTTCGGTTATCCACGGCCCAAAGAATTCCTGCGTGTTTCCATGAAAGGCCAGTTGGGTAAGCATGGACTCCTGGGAGGTTGAGATACCAGGAGGAAGGTCTAGAAGGCTATACCTTCCCACTCCCCAACACACAACCATTGCTCTCCAACCACCAGAATATGAGTTGCCAGAGCCCACGGCAAGCTTTCTTGGAGACCACCCACCCAGCCCCATTTTTGCAGCTCAGAGTAGTGAAGCTCGGAGAAAACCTAACTACTTCCCAAGACAGAACCAACCTGGGCTGGCTCTCTCCACCCCAGGCTGCTTAGCAGCATCCATTCACCATGGAAACCATGATGGCAAGAGGGTGACAGCCTTTTGCCATCACTGGTCCACCTAGGGACCGTAAACTCTGGACTTTAGGCCAGAAAAATAGGCAGGTTTGCTTCTCATGTCACAGAAGGGAAAATATAAGGCAAAGAGTTCGTCAGCTCCCACGGCACAGCTGCCCGGAGCTCCTGGATCAGACAGCCTGGGATTGAATCCTGCCATTGGCAAGTGAGGCTTCGGTTTCTATGTCTACAAAATGGAAATGATAATAGTATGTTTAACGTAAGGATTATGTAAATTAATATATGCAGAAAAAAACGCTAAAAGGATGTGTGCCACTGAGTAAGCATTCCATCAAAGTTCATTTTAAGGCTGGGAAGACGGTTCAGTGGATAAAAATGCCTACTGTAGTCCTGAGTTTGGGTCCCCAGCACCCACATAAAAAGACAGGCGTGGCAGTATACACCTCTAATCCCAGTGCTAGGTGGGCCAGGACAGGTGGATCCCTGGGACTTACTGACCAGCCAGTGTAGCCAAATCAGCGAGCTCCAGGTCCAGTGAGAAAATCTGTCCCAAAAACCTAAGATGGGGTGTAGTTGAGGAAGACCCCTGATGTTAACCTCTGACCTCCTATGCCAACCTCTGACCTCTGATGTCAGCCTCTGGTCTCTGCATGTTTCTGCACACACGTGCATGTATACTCACTTACACACACACACACACACACACACAATTAACAACTGGGTCCGTCTGCGAAGCTCTTCCTCTGGGGGAACTCAGCCTGCTGGTTGCTGCTCGGAGGTTCAAGGAACTTTCCTGTCCCCCTCTGATGTGGTAGGAGGTGAAACTGAGGAACTGGGTCATCACCACATTCCTACTCCCACTGGCTGGCTGGGCACTGGGGGGAAAGCATGGCTGAGGAGAAAGCATGGCTCCATGCCAGGCCTGTTTGTGAGAACGGAAGGGAGGCACCAATGCCCCGCAGTTGCTGCTGCATGAAATTTAAATTATTCTCAGCAAACCTGCTTGACAGATGAAACAGAAAGGGGACAGCTTCATAAAATGCAATTCTGTTACTGAAAAGAATAGACTGGAGAATCCTCACAGATGCCTGCAAAATAAATGTGGGAGGCCTCTTTCTCCTTGTGGTCAGGGGCGTTCAGTCTGAGACCTTCCCATCACCCCTTGGAGCTCAGCCTTTGAACATAAATCTGGCTAAGCAGCAGCAGCAGCAGCAGTGGAGCCTGTGTTGGAAGCCCCAGGAAAGCTTAGAGGGGCTGGGAAATTGGTGCGCGTACCCGCCACCCGGGGGGGGGGGGGGGGTGACATTTATGAGCACTGGAGGCTGGGAACTACTCATCATAAAGAATGAATGCATCTGCCCAGAGGTGCACCTCAGCTTCCCAGGGAATGCTCCTCTTAGGAGGACGACCTGGGGTCCCCGTGGGCATCTTGGGAACAGCCATAAAGCCTAATGCACAACCCCCTGCTGTCCTGTGGTTCTGGGATCTGTGACTGGTGATGATGAAGCTTTCTCAGCTCTCCTGTCTCTTGTACTTGTGTTAGACATCAAGGCTGCGGAGTGATGTGCTTGGAAGAGTGACGTCAGCCCTTTCCATTGCACATTTCCCGACGGTGGGTGATTTTCAGCCCGAAGGCCGTGGCTTGATCCACCAACAAGTATTCTTGATTTCCCTTGTGATAAATTATCAGGTCAGATAAAGCGTTGGGAGACAGCTTGCGCATGTTAGTACGGAGCTAATGGCTTTCGCCTGCACCTTAAGTCACGATTACAGTGTGGATTGTATCTTCATCGACTTAAAACCCATCTGTCAGTCACAAAGTGTGTGTAGAAATGAGAAATGCCACCTCTCCAAAACAGCTGTTTCAAGGCTGCCTTTTTTGGGGGTGGAGGAGGGCAAACCTGAGTGGGTCTGAGCTTCAGTTTTTGACTAAAGAGGGAGAAGAATGTGTGTTTTAGCACATAAACCGTAAGCCAAGATAAAAGGCAGTGAGGAATTACAAAGTAAAGACACAAGAAGACACCATGGGCCGGAGTCAGCGGGGTGTACAAGTTGGACAATGCGGAGGGTAGAGTCAGGGCTGTCTGTGCTGGGCTCCAAAGATAAGGTTATCTTAGTCCCCACATCTGTGGCTAGTGGACACTCAGGCCAGGGACCTCACTTCTCGGCATGACTTCCGTCTGGCTGGCTCAGCCTCATTCACATGGTGGTTTGGTGTTTCAAAAGCAGCAAGAAGACAGGGTGGGTGAGCAGGTGCTTTTCTCCCCGTCGTCATCGTCAGTCAAAGCAAGTGGCATCCCCAAGCCAGATTCCAGGAAAGAGGGAGAGAGACTGAAACACCACATTGCTAGAGGCAGGCATCATGCATGGATGAGTAGACTTGTGATCACTTTCACGAAATAACCCGCAGGTCCCCAGTGCGTTTATTTAGGCATGGTTATCTGTCCTCCGGCTGCTAGTTAAAGCTTTTATGCCCCAGGCAGAAAGCACAGGATCCACCTACTACTCCAACCACCCATCCTGAGATAGGGTATCAGGATGAGATACTCACAATTTAGACATTCCAATGTTACATCCTGTGTATACAGAACAATCCTGGAGAGGTTTCCGACACACAGAGAACTATGCTGCTAAGCAGGTTGGCCCCTTGGCTCCTAGGGGACCAGACCTCAAAGGTACATTTACCTCAAGAGCCTATAGCTGGGCTGAGACTTTGCCCTTTATCCTGAAGGCTGTATCAGACCCTGTCACTACCCCCAGAGTTAGAGAGACAAGGACACTGCTGTCCCCAGGACACGCCCAAAGATAGATGCTAACCTACCAATTTGGGATTGTTGTTTTCTGTTTGGTTGAGTTTTGTTTTGGTTGGCTTTTTGTTTGTTTGTTTTGTTTTGTATTGAGATGAGGCCTCCATCTGAAACCCAGGCTAGCCTGAATCTCACTGCGTGGTTCAGATTGTCCTCAAACTCAGGACAGTTCTCCTAGTCTCCTACCTCTGCCACCCAAGTCTTATGAATTACAGGCATGCACTGCCATTCCTGGCCTGCTGGTTTTAAATTAAAATAAAAACCACCCCCAAGGAGATGCCCTTCACGGGCTTGTCCCCATGAAAACCCACATTAGGGTAACATTCTTTTGGGAAGGCTTTTGGAGGGGAGTGAAATCAGGAAGGAGAACAGTGTGACACAAATGTTCAGCAGCCCCGGACTCAGACAGTCTGATGCCTCTCTCCCCTAATAGAATAAATCTGACACAGTCCCCACCCGAACCCTCGGAAGGGCCCCTCCTTCCAGAAGGATTTTGGGACCAGCATCATTCAAGATCAATGCAAATCTACTGCTTATAGAGTTGTTATAACAGTTTTCTGTTTCATTTCATTACTCATGTTGCAATTAAACATTTTTTTTCCCCTCACTGCACAAGGACAGTGTTTTAGCTACATGATGGGTTAAATAGGCTTTGGAGAACTAGCTTGGAAGTCTCATCACCATTTGTCACATTGGGTTTTTTCATAGGGAAACTATGTTGGAAAATCTAAACAGCCAAGTCACAAATGAACTTTCAGAGCCCAACCCCTTTGTTACAGGGAGCTGTCTGCAGGGCCAAAAATTACCCAGGGAAACATACCAGGGTGGCTCCTGACACCTCAGTGGCTTTTCTACTCCCCCGGGCCCCCCAGAGTCCCCTCCATTTCGGTGAAGGAAACATGGCGTGTTGATTTGCGTTGTGAATTCACCTCTCTGGAATCCATGGGCCAGAGTTTCATTTTCCTCTGGTACATAAGGAGCCCTGAGAACTAGTCACAGCATGTGGGCAGGGCATCAGGATGTGCCGCACAGCCCTGCTCTGCTTCCTGGAGAAAGTAGATGAATCCTATGTACCCCATGGCACCGTGAGGAGGAAGCCATGGAGCCGGGGCTGGAGCTAGATGCCTATGTGGGAGGCAGAAGCCAGTCTGCCCCTCCACCCTGACTCGAACTATTAGCTGCCAGCTGCCACCCACCTCTGGGGAGCGGCTCCTGTTGTCCACCCACACCTGCTCCTGAGGCTCCAAGTGTTGGGTTACTCACTCACCTCCTCCTCCTCTTGTCCTTTTTAGTCCTGGGGAGGAGGGCACAGGTTGGCCACGTTTACCATTGGCTGTGAAAGATCGGCCACAATGCCTTCCATATCAAAGGTGAACGTCTTGAACAAGAGGATGTCACCAGTGCTCCCAGTGTGTCTAGCCCTGGGCCACATGTGGCACTGATGTCTACGTAGTCTGGAAAAGCATCTAAATGAGGTTCCCCTGACTAGGGAACAGATTCGCAGTTCTTGACCTACTACTTCAAGAATCCTGGCTTCAGGTCAGAAGTGGCCCTCTGGCAGGTGGAAGAGATGGGACTTAGGGGTAGAATGGTGATGGGCAGCTAGAAAATATTCCAAGCCTGAAAAGGCCTCATCTTTGTCTATGGCAGATGTTGCCGGTCATCTGCTCAGGGTCTGTTCTCTCTCCATCTGCCTTTCTGATGGAACTCTTCTTTCTGGTTCAGCATCTAATGCCTGGGTCTGAGATCAACAGATCCCCGTCACAGCTGGGATTACAATGATTCTGAAATCGGTGTGTGATCCTGTAGTGTTCCTGCCCATTGACTGAGTTCTGCAGGGGTCATGTGACCCAGTTCTGGCCAGTATAGCCTGAGGGCTTCTGGGAGAGCTTTTCTTGCTGTTAAGGAAGAGTCCCAAGAAAAAAAAAAATACTCTTTCCTCTGGATCATGTCATTTCTGGATGTGATACCTTGACGTGCAGCTGCCATCATACTGTGAACCTGAGGATGGAGCCAACACACAGGAGTGGAAAGCAGCAGGAACATTCCAGAAACCTGACACTAGAGCCGTGGTGCAGCCTCAGAGACTCTCGTGTACATAGGCTAAGAAATAAATGAGGGGAAACCACCTCTGTGGGAAGGGCAGCTCGTGAGGAACAGCCAGCAGCGCATCCCTCCATCTCCTAGACTTCGCCTAAAACAAGGACCCACTAAAACAGCTGCAGTAGCTGCTGTGAGTCCTCGCTCCCTATTATCCACCCATGAGTACGTACTGCTACATACAGGAAATTTGCTTCCAGATGCTTCCCATGATGCCAGCGCCATAGCATGGTTTTGCTGCTGTTTTCTTAGGGAGAATCGGCTTCTGTCTGAGGACAATCTCCCAACACACACAACAAACACACACACACACACACACACACACACACACACACACACACACACACACACACACACACACCAGACTACAATTCCACTTTCATGCCCCAGGGACTTTATACATGACGCTTCTTCTTCCTAGAGTCTTAATTCCTTTACTTGTCTGCCCAGATTTCCTATTCTTCCCAAGAACTGCCAGCCTAAGTGTGACCACATCAGTAGTGAGGAAAATTGCTAGTATTTCTCTCATTCCCACAACAGTACTGCTATGGTCCTGTTAGAATATCTATATAATCCATATTCATTTGTCTCCTTACTAAACATAAGCTCCTCCAAGTGAGGCTTAGCCTAGAAAGGTTCTCAATACCTGGTTGGGAACAGAATGAATGAACTTAATGAACTTATATGTGCATTTATTCATTCATATGCCTCTACCGCTGGAGATGAATGCTTTTTATATCTTTACTTCTCTGTTAATCAAAAGACTGTGGTGGAGCAGCCATTTACCCAACAGAGAATAGTTTCTGGGGCTGCCCATGATGAGGATGAAGAAGGCAGGACCACACGGTGAGCTTCTTGGCCCAGTGTTGGTACCCACAGTCAGATGGTGAGGTGATGTTGGCAATAGGGATTTTATACCTTTGAAGCATCTCTTTTCCTTAGGTCCTCCATCTCTCCCAAAGCATTACAACCTTTTCCTTAAACATTTACATTTTCTTCAGATGGTTTTCCTATTTGCTCACAGTTCACTGCAGCTGTTTCTCCCCCCCCCTCTCTCTCTCTGTATATAAATGCATATTCCTGTGTGCATATGGGTGCGTACATGCCATATAAAGGTCAGAGGACAATTTGGGGTGTCAGTCCTTACCTTCTATCTTAAACCAGGGTCTCCTGTTGTTCTCAATGTACCAGGCTAGCTGGCCTGCGAGCATCCAGGGACTGTGCCGTCTCACCACAGGAGAGTGCTAAGGTTACAGGCATGTTGCTATGATGTCCAGCTTTCCATACGTTCTGGGGATCCCAAACTCAGGCCTTCACTTCTGCAGAGCAAGTTCTCTACCATCTCCCCCGCCCCCGGCGCAGCTTTTTATGTGACCCGGTCTTACTAAAGCGCTCGTGAAAACGTTGCTTTGTTCCAAGCACCTCTAGTGCTTTGCCAACACCCTCTCCTTTAGTCCCCACTCCTCTAAGAATCGTCACTGCCGTCACTTGAGAGAGGAGACAAACTATGTTTCTTGCCCACAATCACCCAAGAGAGCAGACACACCCCTGGGCAGCCTTGCCCTGTAGCTGAGACTGAGCCCAATGCACTGCACAGGAAAATGCTGAATGAGCAACTAAATGAATAAAGATTGGTTAACAATCTTCCTCCAAGTTTAGAGACATCACCTAAAGGCCCGACTTCAAGCTCATCCTAGCAGTTTTATTATTCGGTGATCTGAAATAAGGCTGCATTGAAGGACCAAGATATGGATGAGATTCTGTGGTCCAGTCCCACACCTCCTGGATACAAACTGCAGTTCTCTTCAGCTTGTCTGATCAGGCTACACCTTTTCCTTATATGCAGCTCACATGCAGCATCATAGATGCTGATCAGGTACCAGTTGCCCAGATCGTGTGCGCGCGTGCGTGCGTATGTATATGTGTGTGTGTGTGTGTGTGTGTGTGTGTGTGTGTGTGTTTCTCTAAATATGTATTTTGCTCTAAGATGTCATTCAGGGCTAGATGACTAGATGTTTTGGTAGCTTGGTTCCATCTTGAGCTAGCTAGAAGTTCTCCTAAGGAGTGGGCTAGTGGCCCAGCCCTGAGGGAGCTTCCTGGGCAATCGTGAGATAGATATCCTTTCCAAGGAAGCTCCCCGACTCAGTAGGTAATGGGCCAGAGGAGAAAAGTTTTCAGCTCCCCCATCTTCTCTTCCCCAACCACGGCAGCTCAAGAGGCCCTTGGCTCCCACGCACAGTAGGAAAGCCGGGCCCTGAAGCGGGAATGATCGGGAGAGTGCCAACGTCATGAAGGACTATGTTCAGGGTCAGTACCTCTAGCACCACGAAGACCCTCCGCTGTACTGTGTGTGGGGGTGGCTACAACCTCACCAGCTTCTAGAGGCTCCCCGGCAGTGAGCGTATTGACCCCAAGCTCTTACAAGCCGTCTCAGGAGCTAATTAAGAGTGTCAGCCAAGCAGCCAAGACCCCAAATGTGCCTATGGGTTGGCCTGCCGTCATCTTCCTCAGTGACTTTGCCTCTTGACACTGTGTCCTCACAGCTACAGGAGGTCGGTGTCATAATTGTTCTCACAGAATCTCTGAGAACTCACCTGATACCCAGGGTTACGTGGCCATCAAGGGTCCACCTAGCTGTGGACCTGGCCCTAAGACCCCCCACATCTGAGTCTTGCATCTGAGGTCAAGATGAGGGACTTCTCTGCCTAGGGTGGAATCTTCCCCAGTTCTGATGATGAGTCTGACTCTGAGAAGAAGCAATGGGGGGGGGAAGGGGGAAGGTTGATTCACTCTCCAGGATGCTAGACTCTTGCCTTCTACCCAGCACACCTATCTAACATCCACCCTGGCAAAGGAACCAACTTCCGTCCCCACCATCACCTCCTCCATCAGAAATATGCTGAGGGTGTGATTTCCATTCCCTCAAAATATTAGGCTGAGGAAATTATATTGGGCAAAATATATTGTGCCCGTAATTCATATTAATGGGAATTCAATAGTGGCAACTTGTCATCTGCTAAGATTAGGGGAGAATGTTGAGAATATTGTATTATAAAAAGCATTAAAACGCATCATGAATTAGACTCCATTACAGCGCAACCGTGTTCCTTTGTAAATAATTGAGGAAGAAAAGCGGTGCTCGGAACTTGGGAGGATCCATTTTTGAGGCCCCAGCAGTGCCCCCCACCAGGCTGATGGAGCCCGTTGGTCGGACAGGACCGCAGGGAAGGTGTGCACCTGGCAGGTCTGCAGGCCCTGCAACATGAGCGTTTGCTTCCTCCCGGCAGAAATTAGTAACTGCCACACCGAACACTAAACCCTGTGTGTTTCTCCTGCCAACTCTTGGGAAGTCCAGATATTCCACGTCCCTTGCCTCCCATCCCCGGAACGACATTAGCTTCCCAGTTTGGCAACCAGGTGGGCTCTGAGACCATCCCGGAGTCAGCAGCTGCCTTCCCACCGCAGGCCCACCTCTGGCCCCCCGAGTGACAAAGACAAGCTCCAGCCAAGCCAGCCATCAATCATATACCAGCAGCTTCATCCCCGGCGGATGGGCTCTGGCTGGCTAACGCCCGCCGGTTTTCAGGTGCGCTCCTCAGCCCTGCCGTCCCAGCCTGAGGGCTAGGCCACCTGTTGTCTGTGTGCTTGATCCCACGGGCTCTGCCTGCACGGCAGCCTGAAACGTCTCCGGATGCTCCGCTGGGATCCCCAACTTCAGCTCAGGCCGTGATGTCACCACATGGCTCCGTGAAAGATCAGCATAGCTCCCCTTGGATGGGGCCAGGCTCCATCTTTTATTAGCAAATCCAAGAACTCCGGTTTGGAGCAGAGGTGCCGCGTGGACAAGCTGAGGGGGGAATAGTGGGGGGAGTTCCAGGTATATGCCCACCTCAGGCTTTGGCTTTGGCTGTTCAGGGTACTCTGTGTCTGATATCCCCATCCCAGGGCTGAAGAGATACACCTGGGCCCACTCTGAAACAGCGGGGCCTCGGTAAACGGCATGTCTCCACCTTGTGTTGTGCATTTCAGTTTCCCCTTTGACTCCTGTCTGATGGCGTGCCTGAGGGCTACAAAAGGAGCCGTAGGAGGTGGCTGATGCCTGCAAGGCAGTCAGGTCCCAACAAGTTTCCGTACACACACACACACACACACACACACACACACACACACACACACACACGGAATGAAAGGATCAGTTAGTTAGCCCATCACATTAGCCATTCCCAGCGGGGATGCCAATTGCACGCCAGTTGTGTAAGTAATTAGCACACCTCTGTCTGCACAGTGATGGGGTAGCGGCCCAGACCAGTCAGATGACCCAAGCCTGCATCCTCGTTCCCTCTGCATCCTCACTGTGTGACTGTAGCCTGTTGATTTGCTCCCTCGCCGGCTCGGTTTCCTCTTCTGTAAAATGAAATCGCGGTCCTGTCGATTTCACGCAGTTGCTGCGGGGATGCTTAAATAATTTAAAGCTCCGACAATGGTGTCTAAGATGTAGACTGTCGTCTGTTATTTTGACCATGGCCTTCACTGTGTGACCTTCTCCTCTCTGCTCATCTGTCTCCCTCCAGAATGTAGGTCCTTGAGACAAAAGACCTTGTCTTCCTAGGTTTTTGAATTGCTCCTGCCTTGTACTTGCCTGCGATGTGCTCAGGAAATATGTGTTGAATGATCACATTGAATTGTGGGAAGAAGGTGTAGTCATGGAAATCCACTCGCTTTGCTAAAAAAAAAAAAAAAAAAAAAATAGCTGTGCACTTCTGAAATCGCATTCGGCCTTTCCTGGGTGGTGGTCTCGTTTCTGAGTCTCTGCCTCTTGTTCTCTCTGTGACATCATGGTGGGAGCGGCCAGTTGCCTACAGACAAGTCAGATTTGTATTGAAAGGCACCTCCGTGATTAAAGGAATCCCAAGCTAAGGCATTTTGCAAAGCAATTGCTATATTTCCATGAAATGAGAGGTCATCCCTTCTCTATCCCATCTCAGATCCAGAACCCGCATCCTCGGGCGTCCCGGCTTCCGACCCACGTTCTGTGTTAGTGGTTGTGATTATAGTTGTCTGTGGTGGTTTTCTTCTATCTTGTTATTTAAAAGCATTTTCGGAGCCAGGTACTGTGGTCAAGAGCTTTACCCGTTTTATCTGAGGTCTTCCAACAATTCCCTGTGGTAAGTGCCCCATTAACACTGGGAAACTGAGTCTCAGAAAGCCTGGGGACTTGCTGAGTGTCGTAGCTTATAAAAACGTGGGAAATGAGATGGGAACTCAGACTCATCCCCTCAAAGCCATTTCCTCTAGTTTCTAATTCTTTTCCCTGGTGTTTACCTAAGGCTTCCAATGTCAAATGCCCCGAGCCAAGCTCTGCATCTCACCCTACACCTAGGTTTCCCACTATGTGCCTGACTCAGGGGCTGGGCCCACCACCCAGCTGGCATCTCACTTGGACTCTTCCCTCTCCCTTACTGTCCTCACTCCTGTCCATCAACTCTCCTTCCACTGTCTCTGCATTCCATCATCCATTTAGTTCCTCCCCCTGCCGCATAGTTCAGGCCCCCACTGCATCTCACCGAAGGGACAGAGAGTCTCCCAGCTTCCTTCTTGGCTTTCATCAGCCTTTTATATCCCAATGAATAGATTTGTACTGCCTAGTCTCTTACCTCTGCCTGCACATGTGTACGTGTGCGCGCACGCACACACACACACACACACACCAAATACACTCCCAGCTGGACATCAGCTGCACACACCAGCTCTTGCACAAGTGATCTGGAGCAGGTGCGTGTCCAAAAGAAAGATGTGAGGCAGAGCATGCGCCAAGAAGAACACAGATTGTCAGGTCAGGAAGCCCGGGGTTCCCGCCGTTGGTTAGTTGCCGCTTCATACTGTGGCTTCATCTTGCTCACCTCTAAACTGAGAACAGCAGAAACACTACCTCTCAGGAGGTTCAGGTGTATTCAAGAAATGCCAGGCAGAAAGTCGAGCCTGTTGCTGGGCCAATGGTAAGTAGACAATATGTGCTGGTGATGGTAGTGACCGTAAATGAAACACAGCTCTTACCTTGTGGATAAATTCCTTTTAAATAACAGACTGGCATCTGAGAAAATGGAAGCCATCCACATTAACCTCAATGACCTGGGGACTTGTTCTCAGGACGGCATCAGCTCTCTCTTGTACCTGAGGTACAGCCTGGCCCGGCTTTGGTCCTTCTTAGTTTCTGGCTGGTCTTCATCTCCCAGCTCAGCCTGTCTTCCCTCCCACCATCTTGGATCCTTCTCCCTTCACGTTTTCAGCTAGCCTTCATAGTTACTTCACTTAGCAGGTGCTCACAGCTGGCCTGTTTGGTTGGGACTTGTATGAAGCCAACTTCAATGTTATTGAATGACCTCACTTGTAGCATAGAGACACACTTCATACAGTGGACACACACACACACACACACACACACACACACACACACACACACCCCTATGGTACCAACAAAGCATGGAGCTGTTCCTTGGTGCCAGCATTCACCAAGATCCTCGCATGGGAGCGGCTCTGCTTCCCGCTCTTCCTCCAGCCTTCCCACTCCAGGAGTTTGCTCATCCGAGCAGACCACAAAAATGAGGAAGAAAAATCTTTTTAGACTAGAAAAATAGGGCTGCTGCTGTTTTATGGTGGGGTGGTTTATGGTTTTCAAACATTTTAATTAGTTTCATTTTTTAATATAAATGCACCCTGATGTTTTGTGCAGGAAGGGCACCGTTCTTAAAGTCTCCGAAATAAAGTAGGAAAATGATAGATTGGCTATTAAAGCGTCACACTCAGATGCGTTATTATTATTATTGTTATTTAACATTTCTAAGCCCCAACACTCAGCTAGGAGTAGGTGAGAAGGCCCAAAGTCCCAGTAGCTCAAAGGAACGGGGTGAGGGGTTTGGTGGACTGGTAACAGCTTTGTCAGCGGCCTGGGTTGTTTTTCACCATTGGGGACCTTCTCTGAATGCGTGGAGGGAGCCCTGCACTCCCTGTTAGACCTGCCTTTTGTCTCTCCCGTGAGTGTGCTGAGGCTGCTGTATTTTAGGATGGGCCCGTTCCAAAGAAATTTGACTCTTCCTTGTAATACTCAGATAAATGACAAATCGGAGTGTGGGTGTTAAAATACTCTCCATGTGGTAACCTGCTACATTGTAGTAGATTAAACAGTGCCCTCTCAATTCCCATCCACCTGAGTTCTTTAGCTATGACCTCAGGGCACACACACCCCATCCCGCTCACCTGGTTCAGGGGTCAGGCCCATCTTCCTCTTAGCTATGAAAACCAGAAGGGCTCTCTCCCTCACTGTCCTCAGCACTGCTCGTCACCTATCAAAGGGTCACCTTCAGATATCTCTGCTAGAGGTGGGGCTTTGACAGGTCTAATTAAGGTGAGGGTATCACCTTTAACTGCGTCGGTCCTGATGCAAGGATAGGCTTTATAAGAAAGTACAAGTGGGTTGGTGGCGTGGTAGCTGATGGAAGATGCCATGTGAAGCCAGAGGCAGAGACTAGAGTCCAGGAATTAACAGAGGTACAAAAGCCAAGAGAAAGAAAGATTCTTCTCTGGAGTTCTGGGAAGGAATCTAGCCTAGCCAACTCCTAGACATTGGACTTCTGCCTCTCCCCTCCCCCCCCCCCGCCCCCCAGAACCATAAGAGAACAGAGCTCTGCTTTTTGAGGCACCCAATTAGGAAATGATCATGCCCAAGTGGGGCTCCTGAGTGGGGCTGTGAGTTCAAGCCCAGAGCAGAAGATGACCCTCAGGCCTGCCCACCGCTGTGTGGAAATGAAGCACCGTCAACCTTTCCCTCCACGCGGGAATGTTTTCACCGGCTTCCTACAGACTGTGTGCCTGCTTCCTGGACCATATGGACTCCACTTTGGCAGCCTTCCAAAGGGCAATTAAAACAGAAAACTGCACCACTAGCAGATACCCCTCACTACCCACAGCAGCGTCCGTCCCTCAGGAAATGCCAGGGGCTCGTGCGTCACCTCTGTATCCAGAGTCTGCTAAAGGGAACAGAGCAGGGAGTAGGGGGTGAGACTTCCGCGTGGCCTCCATTTACAGCAAGCCCTCGGTGGGATTTCTTGCTGTGTCGGAGAAAGAAAACGGACATGGATAGTCTCTGATGTCCAGTCAAATTGGAAGAGCCACCAAGGAAGTTCGTGAAATCAAAACGCCACACAGGTCAAGCCAAACCGCCAAACGCTGGCCACTCTCCTCTTTTTCACTGTGGTCATTCACAGTAAAATTCTCTTTGCTACCATCTGTGCCTCTCTGTCACATTGGAATGAAAAGGAAAAAAGAAATGTGGTGAGTCCGTGGACGTGACATCCCTCCCGTTACAATTTGTCCCTGAGTGGGATCTTTCCAGCTGCTCACTGCCCGGCTACCAGAGGAAGCCTGTCCATGATCCAGGGTTGAGTCCTCTTGTGGTGCAGAAAGCCTGGGCATGCCCACACACCTGCCTGGAGGAAACTGGACCCAAATGTCAGCCAGGCCTTAGGGGCCTATTGCAAAAGATATGGGATGCCACGCAGACTCCTGTCGGCTTCTAGCATCTGTGGTGTGTCTTTGCCCAGTGCTCCTGGAGTCTGGGCATGGAATTAGACTACAGTTCACTTGTTTACCCAGCTGTTGCTGAACCCAGTGCCATAGTAGGGCAGGCATTATTGCTGCGCACAGGGTATTTGTTCTCTAGTCACTGAAGGCTGGCCAGCACAGCTGTGCATTATGCCCTAAAGGCATCACACACACACACACACACACACACACACACACACACACACACACACACGGGTTTGCCCACTGGGGGTTAGAGCACAGGCACCCTGGTTGTAGGGTGGCCTGCATTTAGATAGCACTGATGTTACCCAGTGTTCACACTAATAATTTAAGTCTTGGAAGTGATGTGATAACGTTAGTATCTTTGGAGGGAGATATGGACAGTGAGCTCTGTCCAAGTCTTTGATGACATTGGTAACTCCAAGCTGGCCAGACTGAAGCCAAGCTTTTGATGTACCATGAGGAGTCGCTAGGGTTAGGGGACAGGGAACAGGAGAGAGGAACAGTGTTTTGTCCAGAAAGTAGACTGGGGGAAATGGTTCAGTCAGTAAAGTGTTGGCCTTGCAAGGATGTGAACCTGAGTTAGGTCCCCAGAACCCACATTAAGAAAAAAGAAAAAAATAAAAATAAAAACGATATGGTGGCATATACCTGTGATTCTGGCGCTGGAGATGAGAACCAGGAAGGATAAATCCGTGGGGCTCAGTGACCAGCTACCCTCACCGACCTGACAAGTTCCTGGCCAATGATACCCCCTGCCTCAGAAAAACAAGGTAGACAATACTTGAGGAAGAATATCTGAGGTTGTACTCTGATCTACACACACATACTTACACATATATGTGCCCCTGCACACACACACACACACACACACACACACATACACCCCAATACCACCATCACCAAAGAAGTTACTCCTAGCCTTTGAAACAATGGAATTAACGATGGTACCAGACTCCACAGAAGATAGAGCCGTGAGAGGAGTCCACAGTGCCAAAGATGCCTAGCAGGCCCCCGGCAAAGCTCAGGAATGAGGGAATAACCAGACTTAGTTGGCCTAACGGGCAAGCAGCTGCTCTGGGAGGTGAGCCCGGAAAGGTCAGGGCGGTTCTCCCCAGCGCTCGGCAACATGGCAGCTGAGATGGGTATAAGAAAGGAGAGAGATGGCAGGAGACAGAATCCCTTCCTGAAAGATTCTTGGAGTCTGGTGGTGATAGCTGCAGCTCACCACCAACCCGGAGATTTATGTGACAAGATTATCAATGGTATTAAGCACATTTAGAAGAGAGGATTAGACCTACTTCTGGGTCACTTCGATGCCACCAGGCCCCAGTCTGGCCAGCGTGTTAACAGATGGACTGCTGGCTGCTGGCTGCATGGAGGTGAAGCTAAACATTTGCACAGCCACAGGAAGGGGGCGGCCCAAAGGAGTCCAAGGCCAGGGGATGGCTCCGTTCGAACCCAAGGGAAGGGTCTGGCCTCCGTCTCTGCCAAAGCTATCTATTGCTCCCCTCCCTTTCTCCTCCCCTGCTCCCCACCCCTCCCCCCACCCCTGCCAGCCTGCCCAGATTTTGGGGTTAGTGACCTTGCTCACCAAGGGGAGAGGCCCATAGATACCTG